>ML837905.1:54123-64689 GCA_009831015.1 Picea engelmannii | reverse complement strand
TCTTCTTTATTCTTTTATAGAAGAAACATCCAAAGCTTTGGATACATTTAGGTTTTTCAAAAACAGTTTTCATATAACAACATATTGAATATTGAATAGAGTTTAATTGAAACCCTTCTATGAAGTTGCTTAATCTTTATTCATCTATCTTAGATATATTTCTCACCAATGCTCAACATAAGTTATTAGAGGGTTGTATATATATTAACCTACTTTTGTTGTATGTTGTTATAATTTATTCCATATAATGAAATCATTATTTTAAAGCAAGGAATTTTGTAACTATTTCTCAATTATTTTGAGCACTAAAATTAACCTCCTATGGTTTGAGGACCAATTTGGGCATTATTGAAAGAAATAATTATTTCAGAATTTAAAAAATTAAGCCTTCTGTTTTTTGACAAGATATTTAGGTATATCCTTGTGCATGGAGCTAGCTCCTCTCTAAAATGGAGGAATTAACAAGATTTTAGTTAACAAAAAACACTATTGAACTATCTATTCTATGAAATTCACTCGACTTGCACCTTGCTCCAATTGTTTACACAAGCTAATGGACCTATGTGAAGCAAAAGATTTCTTGAAGGACCAAATTCTTCTTCTATGAAGTTGCTTAATCTTTATTCAACTATCTAAAATTAACCTCCTACGGTTTGAGGACCAATTTGGGCATTATTGAAAGAAATAATTACTTCGGAATTTAAAAAATTAAGCCTTATATTTTTTGATAAGATATTTAGGTATATCCTTGTGCATTGAGTGAGCTCCTCTCTAAAATGGAATAATTAACAAGATTTTAGTTAACATAAAACACTCTTGAAGTTCCTTTTGTCTTAGGTGTTAGAATATGAAGGATTGTGCTCGTTTTACCATTGGCAATATCGTTGTCACCCAACCATAGGTTGAAGCCACCCTCCGAGCACCTTGACATTGACAAAGAGAAGAATCCTTCTAGCAATCAGTAGTCAAGCAAGACTAATGCACCAAGCAAGAAAGTAACCAAGGGTGATCAGAAATTCCAACCCAGAAACTGGTGCAACACCTTCCCCAGAACTTGCGCATAAAACTGCCAGACTGCAGTGCGCACAAGTAACTTCTTCAATTCTGAGAATGTGTATAATGAAAGACTGGCGCCCTGTATTTATAGTAATTCTCGCACGATTGCCTGGGTCGACTTCTCCTGCTAGGTACTAATTAATTCATATTAGTTATATTTCTTCACCAAACATCTTGTCTTGGGTTTCCCTCATTTCTTTGCTTCTTTCTAGAACATTCTAATCTTGTCAAAGGTCACAATAGAGTTTCATACCTCCCGAAGCTACCATAATATCAACACTCCCTCCTAGCTAGGGAGGTATGGTCTTGAGCACAAAACAGACCATTCAACCGGTAGTATCACGAGCACCGTCATTATTATCCAACTCGATAATCTCCATGACAACTGGTACAATATCAATTGATAGAACACAGTTGTGTATATCCACGGTAGTACACAACTACTCAAACCGTGACACATAATCACAAAGAGTGGAACATATCCACCACAGTAGCATATCTCTATTGTCTGGAGATAGACAGTCTCCATAACAATCATTTGTTATCAACCTACACAGAAAATATTGTTAAAGATAAATTGAATCATCTGGGCCAATATTTCACTCACATCTGTGAGCTCTAAAAGAATATATACCCTCAGTGTAGAACATCAACGATGAGCCTTCTAAAACAAGTAAGAATGATTGCGTATGATTTCTGATCCTAGACCATTCCTCACCCTAGGCCATTCCTCCGACACTAAAGAAATTGTAACCTGGAGAAAATGAATCTTCCCTAAGGACTGCATGTCCTTGATTGTTGAACCTGGACCATTCCCCACCCTGGGCCATTCCTCCAGCACTAAACAAAGTGTAACCTAGAGAGAATGAATACACCCTAAGGAATGACTGTTCGGACCATTTCCTCTGTTAACCACAAGAGGAAAAGACTATCCTGTATAAACCTCCAAAACAGACCATTCCTCATGCTAACCACACTGAGAAATTGTTGTCTGGTGAGGCAGGCCAGTCTTCTTGAGTAACCCTCAAGAAGAGAGACTGCCCTAACCATTCCCCATGTTAACCACAAATGGGAAGTCGTTGTCTATGATAAATCAACAATCTAGACCATTTCCCATGTTAACCACAATGGGAAATCATTGTCTCTCAGAAATCTCAATCCACTTTTCGAACAGGAAAGAATCTTCCCAACTAGGCTATTTTTCAATCTCGAAAATAATTGTCTTCAATAATATTTTTAGTGCTCCCTCCCAACCTGGAGAGTTATTTCTTCCCTTTAAGCTAAGGGAGTTATTTCCATGATCCCCATCTTCTCTCGAAAATATGAAAACTTTATTCTCGATAGAGGTTTTGTGAGGATGTATATTGTATGCTCATCTGTGGGGATATACTCAAGATTTACCTCTCCTTATTGGAATTTATCTCAAATAAATTAGTATTTGATTTCAATGTGTTTCGACCTTTCATGAAACACGGGATGTTCTAATAATCTTATACAACTCTAATTATCAGAATGTATTATGGTCAATTATGGAATTTGATCAAATAAATTGGAGATTAACTTCCTTAGCCATATTGCTTTTGTGCATGCTTCACATGTTGCGATATCCTCTACTTCTGCTGTGTTGAGTGCAATGGACTTTTGTTTCCTACTGCTCCAAGATATCATAGCAGAGCCCAAGCTGAAACACATACCTGAAGTGTCTTTCTGTCTTCTGCACTTCCTGCCCAATCTAAGTCCTTGAATCCATGAAGTTGGATATCACTGAATGCAGTATATCTCAAGCCATAGTTTATTGTCCCACAAATATATCTTAATACATGCTTTGCAGCTATCTAGTGCTCATGTCTCGGTTCCACCGGGAACTGGCTTAGTGTATTCACGGAAAAGAAAATGTATGGTCGAGTATTTACCAAATACATCAATGACCCAATTAGTTGTCGATATAGAGGTGGATCCACTGGATCAGAATCTGGATCTTTTACTTTTCTTATATCCTCATTCATAGGAGTGTCCATGGACTTACAGTAAATCATTCCAAACTTCTGAAGGATCTTTATTTCTTACCTTCCTTGCCCAAGGAATACTTCACCACACTTCTTCCATACTTCTCGTCCMAAGTAATAATGCATGAGACCTAGATCTTTCATATCAAATTYAGAAGCTAGTTCCTTCTTGCACTAAATGATGAGAGACTCTTTACCTGTTATGARTAGATCTCCAAMATTTAGTAGTAGAATTACAGGTGCATTGTMCACGACTTTATAATAAAGGTTTGGATCTGCATGACTCTTGGAGAAACCAAGTCTCGTTAGATAGTTGTCCATTATGGCATACCAAGCCCTTGGAGCTTGCTTGAGTCCATATAGAGATTTCTTTAATCTGCAAATACGAGTGTCTCTGGAATGTACCTCAAACCCTTGAGGTTGTTCAATATATACTTCTTCTTCAATTGCTCCATTGAGGAAAGATGTCTTTACATCCATCTGATGTAAGTTCCATCCCATGGAAGCAACAAGAGATATGATAGCACTAATGGAAGTATATCTAGCCACCAGAGAAAAAGTTTCATCATAATCTTATCCCTCCTTATGGAAGAACCCTCTGGCTATGAATCTTGCCTTGTATTTATCCACGCTTTCATCTTCTTCATGTTTGATCTTGTATACCCATTTTGAAGTTACCACCGATTTTTCTTTAATTCTAGGTATGATTTCCCATACCCCATTTTTCATAATGGATCGTTGTTATTCCGTCATAGCTTCTTTCCATTGTCCCTGTTGAAATGCTTCTTCAAATGTGGTAGCTTCTTCATCTAGAATATTCGTCATGTATGTTGCATAATGTGAGAATCTTTTAGGTTTTTTACTCTTTATGAATGTTCCTTATAGAACCTTGAGTCTTTCTGGGTATTGTAAGGTAGCTTCAAGCCAAGCTGGTCATTTCTTAGTCTTGGGTATGATATCTGAATCAATGTTTTCGCATGGCTCCATAGGATGATCAGGTTGTCCATTTTCATCATTTTTCGCTTTCTGTGTTTTCTTCATTAGGTTCTTCAATCTCTTCTTCTTCAATAGTTTCTTCTATGGATTTCTTGAAGGCCATCTTTTCATTGAATGTTACATCTCTTCTAACTTTGATCTTGTGTTGTTTTGGAATATATATTCTATAATCTTTGGATGAATCACTATATCCGACGAATATCCCCTTCTTTCCTCAGGGTTCTAGTTTATTCCATTTGTCCTTGGGAATGTGAGAGTAAACAGGACATCCAAATATTCTCGGGTTTTCCAAATTAGGTTTCTTACATAAGAAGGCTTCTTATGGTGTCATGTCCTTCAATATACGATGAGGACTTATGTTCTGCACATATATTTCTTTCATTTCTACTTCTCCCCATAAGAACATGGATAGACCTTGATCATTCAATAAGGCTTTTACGGTTTCTTCAATAGATCTGTTCTTTCTTTTTGCTACACCATTTTTTTTAGGATTATGAGGAATAGTCACCTCCCTCCTAATCCCTGTTGATTTGCATACTTCAATGAATTCCTTCGAAGTGTATTCTCCTCTGTTGTCTATTCTTAATGTCTTGATCTTCTTGTTCGTGAGGTTTTATATCTCTGCTTTGAATTCTTGGAATTTGATGAATACTTCATATTTTGTCTTTAGTAGGTATAGCCATGTATTTCTTGAATAGTCACCTATGAAGATTACATAGTAAAGAGATCCTCCTAGAGATCTGAGTGGCATCGGATGACAAACATCTGAATGTATTAGATCTATTGTTGCCGCTTGGGAATGGTTTCTTGATATTCTTCCCAAGGGAACATCCCTTATAGATTTCTTCATGTGTAGATTTCAATTATGGTATTCCTTTAACCATTCTTCCGAGAAAAGATAATGCTTGATAACTAATATGAGCATACCTTCTATGCCAAAGCTCATTAGGGTTGACTTTGTCATGTATGAGAGCTTCTTCATTTTGTTCTAGTAATCTATACATATTTCCTTCACGACTTCCAATAACCCTAGCATTCTATATGACGTAGTCTTTATGCCATGATAACACGTTTCCATCCACGAAAGCTATTATGTTTCCCTTGTCTTCTAGGAATGATATTGATACAAGATTATTTTCTAAACTAGGTACATATAAAACATTGCTTAAGTGAACATTGTTACCTGATTTCAACTTGAGAGAGGCTTGTCCAAATCCCTCGACTGGATAAGTTCTTTTGTCTCCAACCTCTACCTTGTACGATGTCTTCTTCTCATTTAGGTTTGAGAGTCTGGCTTGATCTCCCGTCATGTGCCTAGAAGCTCCACTATCGATTATCCACATGTCGTCTTCAATTGTTCCAGTGAGTGCTAAGTAGTGTAAGAGACTGATCGTTTCACTCATATCTTTAGTTAACTAGTGGTTGGTCATGCTTAGATCCAAAACTTCAACTCTGACATTTTTGTCTTATGTGATAGCCAAAAGGTGCGCTAAACTAAGGCACATCTGAATATATTCTCCTTGATCGAGATGCTCCATCACAAGGTGCTCATTATGAGATTAGGGTTTCTGCAATTGATTCTGATAGTAAACCTAGTGACAGTGTCTTGGAAGCTGCTCCTGCTAGTAACCCTAATGGCAGTTCCTTAGCAAGCTCAATATCCTAGCGGCTATGCTTCCTTCCAACATTTAGATTGAATGAAGGAGGTGTGGGCCCATAACCTGTTAGAATATGAAGGATTGTGCTCGTTTTACCATTGACAATACCCTTGTCACCAAACCATAGGCCGAAGCCACCCTCCAAGCACCTTGACCTTGACAAAGAGAAGAATCTTTGTAGAAAATACTAGTCAAGAAAGACTAATGCACCAAGCAATAAAGTAACCAAAGCTGATCAGATATTCCAACCCAGAAACTGTCGCAACACCTTCCCCAAAACTTGTGCACATAACTACCAGACTTGTCTATGATACATCAACAATCTAGACCATTTCCTATGTTAACCACAATAGGAAATCGTTGTCCGTCAGAAATCTCAATCCACTTTCCGAACACAAAAGAATCTTCCCAACTAGGCTATTTTTCAATCTCGAAAATAAATGTCTTCAATAATATTTTTAGTGCTCCCTCCCAACCTCGAGAGTCATTTCTTCCCTTTCAGCTAAGGGAGTTATTTCCATGATCCCCATCTTCTCTCGAAAATATGAAAAAATTATTCTGGATAGATGTTTTCTCACGATGTCTATTGTATGCTCATCTGTGGGGATATACTCAAGATTTACCTCTCCTTATTAGACTTTATCTTGAAAAATATAGTATTTGATTTCAAAGTGTTTCGACCTTTCATGAAACACAGGATGTTCTAATAATCTTATACAACTCTAATTATCACAATGTATTATGGTCAATTATGGAATTTGATCAAATAAATTGGAGATTAACTTCCTTAGCCATATTGCTTCTGTGCATGCTTCACATGTTGCGATATACTCTGCTTCTTCTCTGCTGAGTGCAATGGACTTTTGTTTCCTACTGCTCCAAGATATCATAGCGGAGTGCAAGCTGAAACACATACCTGAAGTGTCTTTCTGTCTTCAGCACTTCCTGTCCAATCTGAGTCCATGAATCCATGAAGTTGGATATCACTGAATGCATTACATCTCAAGCCATAGTTTATTGTCCCACAAATATATCTTAATACATGCTTTCCATCTATCCAGGGTTCATGTCTTGGTTCCACCGGGAACTGGCTTAGTGTATTCACGGAAAAAAAAAATGTATGGTCGAGTATTTACCAAATACATCGATGACCCAATTAGTTGTCGATATAGAGATGGATCTACTGGATCAGAATATGGATCTTTTACTTTTCTTATATCCTCATTCATAGGAGTGTCCATGGACTTACAGTCCATCATTCCAAACTTCTGAAGGATCTTTATTTCTTACWTTCCTTGCCCAAGGAATACTTCACCATGCTTCTGCCATACTTCTCGTCCCAAGTAATAMTGCATGAGACCTAGATCTYTKATATCAAATTCAGAAGCTAGTTCTTTYTTGCACTAAATGATGAGAKACTCTTCACCTGTTATGAATAGATCACCAACATTTAGTAGTAGAATTACAGGTGCATTGTCCACGACTTTATAATAAAGGTTTGGATTTGCATGACTCTTGGAGAAACCAAGTCTCATTAGATAGTTGTCCATTATGGCATACCAAGCCCTTGGATCTTGCTTGAGTCCATATAGAGATTTCTTTAATATGCAAATACGAGTGTCTCTGGAATGTACCTCAAACCCTTGAGGTTGTTCAATATATACTTCTTCTTCAATTGCTCCATTGAGGAAATATGTCTTTACATCCATCTGATGTAAGTTCCATCCCATGGAAGCGGCAAGAGATATGATAGCTCTAATGGAAGTATATCTAGCCACCGGAGAAAAAGTTTCATCATAAACTTATCCCTCCTTCTGGAAGAACCCTCTGGCTATGAATCTTGCCTTGTATTTAGCCACGCTTTCGTCTTCTTCATGTTTGATCTTGTATACCCATTTTGAAGTTACCACCGATTTTTCTTTAGTTCTAGGTAGGATTTCCCATACCTCATTTTTCATAATGGATCGTTGTTTTTCTGTCATAGCTTCTTTCCATTGTCCCTTTTGAAATGCTTCTTCAAATGTGGTAGCTTCTTCATCTAGAATATTCATCATGTATGTTGCATAACTTTAGAATCTTTCAGGTTTTTTACTCTTTATGAATGTTCCTTATAGAACCTTGAGTCTTTCTAGGTATTGTAAGGTAGCTTCAAGACAAGCTCGTCATTTCTTAGTCTCGGGTACGATATCTGAATCAATGTTTTCGTATGGCTCCATAGGATGATCAGGTTGTCCATTTTCATCATTTTTCATTTTCTGTGTTTTCTTCATTAGGTTCTTCAATCTCTTCTTCTTCAATAGTTTCTTCTATGGATTTCTTGAAGGCCATCTTTTCATTGAATGTTACATCTCTATCTGACGAATCACTGTATCTGATGAATATTCCCTTATTTCCTCAGGGTTCTAGTTTATTCCATTTGTCCTTGGGAATGTGAGAGTAAACAGGACATCCAAATATTCTCGGTTTTTCCACATTAGGTTTCTTACGTGAGAAGGCTTCTTATGGTGTCATGTCCTTCAATATACGATGAGGACTTATGTTCTGCACATATATTTCTTTCATCGCTACTTCTCCCCATAAGAACATGGATAGACCTTGATCATTCAATAAGGCTTTTACGGTTTCTTCAATAGATCTGTTCTTTCATTTTGCTACACCATTTTTTTGAGGATTATGAGGAATAGTCACCTCCCTCCTAATCCCTGTTGATTTGCAGAATTCAACGAATTCCTTCGAAGTGTATTCTCCTCCGTTGTCTATTCTTAATGTCTTGATCTTCTTGTTCGTGAGGAATTTGTTGAATACATCATATTTTGTCTTTAGTAGGTATAGCCATGTATTTCTTGAATAGTCGCCTATGAATATTATGTAGTAAAGACATCCTCCTAGAGATCTGACTGGCATCAGACCACAAACATCTGAATGTATTAGATTTGTTGTTTCCGCCTGCAAATGGTTTCTTGATATTCTTCCCAAGGGAACATCCCTTATAGATTCCTTCATGTGTAGATTTCAATTGTGGTATTCCTTCAACCATTCTTCTGATAAAAGGTAATTCTTGATAATTAATATGAGCATACCTTCTATGCCAAAGCTCATTAGGGTTGAATTTGTCATGTATGAGAGCTTCTTCATTTTGTTCTAGTAGTCTATACATATTTCCTTCATGGCTTCCAATAACCCTATCATTCTCTATGATGTAGTCTTTATGCCATGATAACACTTTTCCATCCACGAAATCTATTATGTTTCCCTTGTCTTATAGGAATGATATTGATACAAGATTATTTTCTAAACTAGGTACATATAAAACATTTCTTAAGTGAACATTGTTACTTGATTTCAACTTGACGGAGGCTTGTCCAAATCCGTCGACTCGATAAGTGCTTTTGTCTCCAAGCTCTACCTTAAACGATGTCTTCTTCTCATTTAGGTTTGAGAGTCTGGCTTGATCTCCGGTCACGTGCCTAGAAGCTCCACTATCGATTATCCACATGTCGTCTTCAATCGTTCCAGTGAGTGCTAAGTAGTGTAAGAGACTGATCGTTTCACTCATATCTTTAGTTAACTGGTGGTTGGTCATGCTTAGATCCAAAACTTCAACTCTGACATTTTTGTCTTATGGGATAGCCAAAAGGTGTGCTAAACTAGGGCACATCTGAATATATTCTCCTTGATCGAGATGCTCCATCACAAGGTGCTCGATATGAGATTAGGGTTTCTGCAACTGATTCTGCTAGTAACCCTAGTGACAGTGTCTTGGAAGCTACTCCTACTAGTAACCCTAGTGGCAGTTCCTTAGCGAGCTCAATATCCTAGCGGTTATGCTTCCTTCCAACATTTAGACTGAATGAAGGAGGTGTGGGCCCATAACCTGTTAGAATCTGAAGGATTGTGCTCGTTTTACCATTGACAATACCCTTGTCACCCAACCATAGGCCGAAGCCACCCTCCGAGCACCTTGACCTTGACAAAGAGAAGAATCCTGGTAGAAAATACTAGTCAAGAAAGACTAATGCACCAAGCAATAAAGTAACCAAGGCTGATCGGATATTCCAACCCAAAAACTGGCGCAACACCTTCCCCAAAACTTGCGCACATAACTGCCAGACTTGTCTATGATACAACAACAATCTAGACCATTTCCTATGTTAACCACAATGGGAAATCGTTGTCCATCAGAAATCTCAATCCACTTTCCGAACAAGAAAGAATCTTTCCAACTAGGCTATTTTTCAATCTCGAAAATAAATGTCTTCAATAATATTTTCGGTGCTCCCTCCTAATTTGGAGAGTCATTTCTTCCCTGTCAGCTAAGGGAGTTACTTCCACGATCCCCATCTTCTCTCGAAAATATGAAAACTTTATTTTGGATAGAGGTTTTGTCAGGATGTCTACTTATTCTCATCTGTGGGGATATACTCAAGATTTACCTCTCCTTATTGGACTTTATCTCGAATAAATTAGTATTTGATTTCAATGTGTTTCGACCTTTCATGAAACACGGGATGTTCTAATAATATTATACAACTCTAATTATCACAATGTATTATGGTCAATTATGGAATTTCATCAAATAAATTGGAGATTAACTTCCTTAGCCATATTTCTTCTATGCATGCTTCACATGTTGCGATATACTCTCCTTCTTCTGTGTTGAGTGCAATGGACTTTTGTTTCCTACTACTCTAGGATATCATAGCGGACCCCAAGCTGAAACACATACCTGAAGTGTCTTTCTGTCTTCTGCACTTCCTGCCCAATCTAAGTCCGTGAATCCATGAAGTTGGATATCACTGAATGCAGTATATCTCAAGCCATAGTTTATTGTCCCACAAATATATCTTAAT
>ML837904.1:25992-45043 GCA_009831015.1 Picea engelmannii | reverse complement strand
AGGCTTGTGACCCCCCTAATGAATGGTCACAAGTCACTTCCATAAGCATTGTGCAAAGATCATAATAAAATCAGTGAGGCTACAAGTTCCCGCTCTTCATTCCCCCTGGGGGGAGTGGTGTGTTCGGTGGTTGTGTCATTTTTGCAAATTTTTTTAGCTTAGATTAAATTTTCCCTTTGCAAGTAGAACACTAATTGCTAGATTAGTTTCATTTCCGCAATTTCAATTTGGCAAATAAACCATCCCCTCAGCGACCTCGAAAGGAGCCTGGTCAGTGTGGATTTAGTAATTAGTCTCACATTTATTTTTCTGTCATAAAATAAACAAATTCCCCTCAGCTCTCAGTGCGGTTCGTGACCCTTCCAGTTGCGAGCTCGTCTCGATCTACTGGGAGTAAGTTCATACACGTTGTGCTGGTCGGTGGTTGATAGTTTAATTAGGACAACCCCCAAAGTAATTAACTTAATGTGCGGGAAAACGCCTTGAAGTGACCTGAGAAGTAAGGCGGGCCCTCTCGGGACCTGGCTTCCCACCCGTTTTGGACATCCATCACTTTGAGTGAGTTTTACTGGTGAGACCATTAGGTTTCGGTAAAGCTCTCCGCAAGTTTCCAAGCAAAGAGTTAACCTCCAAGGAGGCCCAAACCATTTCATTAACTGAACATTAATTTATCCTAATAAAACACTCAAACTACATTGCCCACGATTCTCTTTAAGGCACTGGTCTCAATTTTCACACTCAGCAAATCCATAGGCTTCATTTCAAGTTTCGTCATATATCTAATTTAAATGAAACTTGCACCTAACAATTGTTTCTCAGTATCCTTTTGATGCAAGTACATGCTCATTTGATTATATATATATATATATATATATATATATATATATATATATATATATATATATATATATCGTGGTGAATGTTTATTTCATGTTTTATTCAGTTTATGGTTGATGGTTTGAAAGAATAATAAACTCTTAGATTTCAATTTTGGTACTTAGCTTAAAAGCCTTAGTATTTTTGTTAGGGACTACCCCCCTTGGCATCGCTATGAGTTGGCCTAGACGGAGGAGTTGAGGATTAGGTGACAGCACCTTAACTCTCACTTGCTCCCAAGGACACACCGAGTGGATTGAAGATTTCTTCCACGTCTCCCAGGTGTGTATAAGGCGGCAACAAGCACCAAGGCTCGCATGTCAGTTCTGATTGCATATTTGGATCCCTTGTGGAAAGACGAGATCAATGTATAATATTGTAATATCGATTTTCTCACTGTTTTGGACCACTTTCACACGCTGTCCAAGACAAAACAGCTCGTTGATTTTTGAGTTTTAACACAAAAATCAGACTTTAGATCAGCCAGCAAGGTGCTTCATTGTGCCTAGGGACTCCCCCCAGAGGCTAGTGAGTACTAGCCCAAATGGAGAGGGATTTGGTCAGTGACAATTGGGGCCCTACTCATTGAATTAGCCAAGTTTTCATCGCTTTAATAACAAGTTATATCAGCACAATTGAAAGGTGAAAATTTGTGCTAGCACAGCCATAAGCCTCTAGGGCTTCAACCCCTTCTTCCCATGAAGTGAGGGACAACCCCTTCTTGGGTCAGTATACCCAAAAACCCAAAAGGTGAGGAGATAAGGAGATGAAGTATGGAAAGTGGTAAGTATGGTCGAGAATGGCACTATGACTTGTCCAAAGGACCTCCCAGTAGCATACCTATTCCTAAGGGTGACCCACTTACTAGGGCGCAATGTCAACCACCAAGGTGAAATAGGAAAAAGAGCATAATTTCCAAGCAAATGTCACATAATAAAAAGAAGTAATAGATGTAACAAACTCAAATGCCTCAAATATTGAAATGACACTCACCATAATACCTGACTTGTACCTCATGGAGCAAGACCCAATGTCTTCCGGAGGCCAACTGATGTGGTGGATACCGTCATGATCAACCTAGAGCTGTGGTGGTGAGGTGGGTCTCTATCTGTGCAAGTGGACACTGCTAGTCAAGCTGTCTCTCGATACTCCATGTCTACAACCTGAGGGCCTCGAGACATCATCTCCTTAGTTATCCCACAAAATGGGGATAACAGTGCCAATATAAACACTCACTGACTAGTCACTTGGGTGAAGGGTTAAGACCCTTTGGTTTATTTAATATACTACTACTACTTCTACAATTGTTATTATTACTGTCATGAAATGTATTATTATTATTAATGTATAGTTATATACATTACATAATCAATGGAAATAGAGTCTTGACAAGCAGGTCTACACCTACATTTTAGATAAAAACAAACTAAAATCTGCTTCTAAACTATTTCCATATGATGCAATCATATTTTTTACATTCTATAAACGTTTGACAGCCTAGAGACATTATAAAGCCCAGGAATGCTCCCTGTTTATACCGCCAGTTGCATCATTAGTGATCACAACTATGACCTGCTTGTTTTCCTTAGCTTAAGGATAGATAATTTCAATCATGAAGTTTGAAATTTTCAATCCATCATGAAAATGTATATTTTAATTAAAAAAGTTTTATGTTCTAAATTTTCTTTTTTTTGGAATTCCTCTAGCAAACAATTTTTAGCACTTTTTGTTCTACCTTATATCAAATTTTTCTGAATGAAGTTACTATCTGCATGCTATTAAACATTACACATTTGTGACCATCATAAACATTCCATTAAGTAGGCAGAGTGACTTCTGCGATGTCTTAACAAACAAAGGCAACTTCTACTCGTGTCAAAATAAACCATCTATGTCAAATGAAAACGAATAGTACAAATAAAAGTTGTACCACAGGAGAAGAGATCACTGCACGGAAAATTGAATACTTGAAATCATGATTCGATCCAGGAACAACAGTGCACATGTCAGCCGGCATTGGTAGGAACCATGGATTAAGGTCTTCAAGCTGCATTCCATCCTGCAAAGTGAAAGTTCAAGAGACAGTGTTTCAAGCAAACAAAAATGATTGCTTCTTTCAACATCATTAATGTGCATTCTCTATTTCTTAAGAGAAAATAAAAATTAGAATGATATTAAATCATGGCCATTCTCAAAATGGAAAACTATCAAATCTACATGAACAATTTTCCCAGGGGTTCGTGCCAAGGCACACATATTCACTTTTCTTATTCATTTGAATCATTTTTGTCTGCATTGATGCCTGAATATAAAAGTTTTCATTGAATCTATTTGAAAATCGAATAATAATAAGCAAACAAAAACATCACTCCAAAGTTCAAACAATACCACACAAAAACAGTAAACGCTTTTGATACAAGCTAAGGACAAGAAGTAAGAATTTAGTGATTGGAAAAGTCTAGAAAAGCTAGAGAGCAATCAAGGAAATTAACCTCAGAGTTGTACAATGATTCCTGTACCCTCAACGATGAGCAAACTAATTATTAAACATGAAAAGACACCTTCTATGTAAAGTGGTGAATTGGAATATATTGAAAAGCTAAGTTAAAATGGGTACAGAATCGGATGATGGTGCAGTAGTTCCAAATTAGGGATCATGGTTGTGGCAGTTAATCTATTTTCGAGATAGTTAAACAGGACTCAGTCAGACATGCTGATTACTTATGACTTGACTCAGCTCACCGAGATGGCGTGCCAATTTGAAACTTTCTTCAAAACTCAGTCAGGCATGACCATATTTGGCTACAATTGGCCAAACCTGCCAAGATTCAGCAAGTCTGCATAAACTTGCCAAGACTGTGAAGGATACTTGCTAGGCATCTTTGAGGGCAATTTTTAAATAAAATCTAGCGATATATTCATTTTCACTATTTTTGTTGTTGTTTTCTATTAAGGATTTCAGGTTCAGACATTGCAGAAAAAATGAGACCTGCAAAACTGGGAATTGGTGCAACTACTCTAGCAGAGAAACATCTGCAATAAAGAAATCATTTCAATTGACACATCAATCAGAAAGAGGAGTCATCATTACAGCAGAAACATATAAAAATACAGAGAAAACATCATTGCCCTGGGAAAGGTCAATTAAGTCTCTTGTCATTTAGAACACCATTGAGCTCAGGAAAAAATTCAGTGGACAAACAGTCATCGTCCCTTTGATTACTGCCCTCAATGCATGTTTCATGTGAGTTGCATGACTAGGTGCCATTGTAAACAAGAAGCAAGAAGGAAAAAAAATTGTCATGGGAGGTGTTAACCCCCAGAGTTGCTTGCACAACTAGAGGGTTAAGATCTAGCTAGCTTTCATCAGGCTGGCTTCAGTGCCAACTGCAATGGGTTTCATAGTTATGAGAGTTCATTACAGAGGCATTTTCACTAGATTTTGAGGAAGTTGCTATTTTTCACAGTTTTCTATTTTATAGGAGCTAGAGTTTTGAGGTTCACATGTCAGAGTTGATCACATATTATTGGTTCTTGCAAGCTCATAATGCCAATGACCTTTTTCCAAGCAACATGTGAATATTTTCATGGCATTGCTATTTTTAGCAATTAGGGTTTAAGGACTTGTTGATGCGAGGAATGTGTTGACCACCGATTTCGACTGGATGTCAACATCATGTACCATGTAGATAAGTACCTTATGGTACGACAAGTTTGAAGACCTATGGCTCAGCAGGGCAATCCTGCACCTAGAACTTCTTTCTCTCTCCACGGAATTTTTGCTCCCCTGCGTGAGAAAAATTTGTAATGTAACATGTTAGCATGGGTCAAGTTGTAATGATTTAGTGGCCTAGGAATTTATCATTAGGGAAGTCCTTTCATCGAGTGTTTTTTTCTTTAGGTAAATTTTTTTTTTCAACGATTTTAATTACTTGAGTTTTTCACTCAATAATCCTCCAAAGTGGTGAAAGACATTCTAATGATCGAGCCCAATAGGTAACTAAGTGATAAAAGTGTTGTAAATGACCATGCTAGACATCTCCTAGAGTCCTATGGAATTCCGTTAAGTTTTGATAGGTGTTTTTAATAATTAAAATTTCCCGTAAATTGGAAATTTTTAATTATTTTTTATGTAAAATGTAAAAATTTGGTCCTTTGGGATTTTGTATAGGGGTATGGGTACTCAAATCAAATGGCTTATGATACCTTACACCCTTGGACCAAGTTTCATCTCAATTGGATAAGTTTTGCTAGGTGAATGTGTTGTTGATTGCAGCTTCATGAGACATTCTCCAGGTCGTTCTCCTTTGCACTGAGTTGAGACAATCTGTGAGAGAGCCCATGTCATGGGTGTGTCATACTCCTCTGGACTAAAATGAGATGACGTGTGGTCTCTTGTCGTACTCCTCTGGATTGAGTTGAAACGACTTGAGATGGTCTCTTGTCAGACTCCTATGGACTTGTTCAGTCGACTTGAGACGGCTCTCCAAATGGTACTCCTATGGACTTAGTTGAGTTGATCTGTTGAGAGTGATGTCCCTGTGGCTGAGCACAGGTGGACGTGTCCCTAGTGGTTGAGCACTAGAGGATGTGTGGATCCCTTGTTATATTGTCAGAGATTAAGACTTTGGTAAAACCCTAATTTGTGTTGTGAAGGGTACAAGTCGGCCCCACCATGTAAAGATAATTAATAGTGTAAAGATTAATTATATTATTGAATTATAGAAGTCGGCCCTATTGTGCCAATAGACACATCTATTTGATGTGCTAGGTTTTGCATAAATAAGAGATAGATCCCCAATGTGGATCATCTCTCTCATACACTTAACGCATGGTCTGAAATTAGGAGGACACTTCTCTAGGCACTATCCTCCTTGGTCATAGAGCACCCTATTGTGTGCTAGGGTTTTGTCTCAAGGGCCACCTTTGTTGGCACTTGTATTTTCAGTGGAGAGGCTCTTCTCTTGGCAATATAGCAAAAGGATTGTTGGGTTTTTCCCTTGGTTGAAAAGGGTTTTCCCAGGATAATTTATGGTGTCTTTTGTCCATGGTTATTCTTCTTGTGATCTTGGTTTACTGCAGCTAGTGTATTGTTGCTGCAGTGGTTATGGTTCAAGTTAATGCTAAAACAGAAATAAACTACATGCATCTAAGCTAAGCATTAAAATTCAACATGGTATCAGAGCAGTGTACTTGAAGATGACTTTCTGCACAGTAAATAAAGGAAGGCCGTGGGGATTTGAGGGCTACTAAACCACTGCCGCTGGTATAAGGAAAGGGCCGGACCTTCTCCTAAAACCCTAAGGTGAAGTTTGAGACTGGCCATAGGCCTATCAGCCTTGGCTGAGTCTTGTTGAGGGTCTTAAAAGGAGACCGCAGCATAGAGAAGCCCCTCTAGGCCTGCCGCAGCTAGAAGAAACCCTAACAGCAGACTTAACTGCAGACTTAACCGCAGACTTAAACAAATTGCAGACCAGATTTTTAAGGAAATCTGAGGCATGCTCTGAGGTATCTTTAAAGCTGAATTTGTGACAGTCTTTTATGACAAATCTGTGGCAGCACTGGATGGATCTAAGATCAGTCTTTATGACAGTTTTGAAGCAGATCTAAAAGACAATTTTGTGACAAAAATTTAGGCATGTTCTAAGGCTGTTTTGAGCAAGTGAAAAGGCAGATTTCAGGCGTGTTCTGAGGCCGATTTTTTGGACAATAGTAAGGTGAATTTCTGAGGGAGGAAGGCCAAGCTAGAGGCATGTTCTATGGCAGTCCTGAGACATCTGTTCTGAAGCAGTTTTATAACAAATTCTGAAGCAGCTTGTGTGGCGAATCTGCAACTACAACAAGTGAACAAAGGCAGATCTGAGGTGAGTTTTGAGGTCTGTCCTAAAGCATCTCACAGGTCTGTCATGTTTTTGTTTTTTAAGTGAATATTGAGGGCAAAGTTTGGAGCCATCTTTTGCATAAACCAAGCAAAGATAAGGAGCAGCTAGGCCAAACTTGAGATTCATCTTGAGCACAAGTTTTCAGGCTTGCTACAGGAAGTATGCTAGCCAAGTTCTAAATCTGAGTTTGAAGACATTTTTGTTTTGAGGTAAAATTTCTGAAACTTGTCTCAAGAATAATCCTTGACGTGACTTTTTGAGTGTGTGCTATAAGTGCATCTTATTCAAGCTCTAGTGGACATCAAGGAGACTAGACTTGCAGCTAGTGATGTGCAAGGTTTCAAGCCCTTGTCACTATGTGAATCATTGTCCTTTGTGCAAGAAAGGAAAACTTTAGCCACCTCAAAAGAAGTCAAGGAATGCAAGCAAGAACGACAAGGAGTTCTTCTCTCTCTCAGTCTTCTCGGGAAGACCTAAAGCAAGATTGAGCATGATTGAAAACTAAGGTAAGTTTTGTGCTACTTTCCTTATTTGATCATTACTCTGTAGTAGCTTGCATTTTATAATGAAGGGTATTATCCCTGGTATGGGATCCCTCATGACTTGGACCATTATCCTTGGTACGGGAATCCAATTTTTTTCGTGGTTGGTTATTATCCTAGTACAAAAGGCCATTTTGGTTGTTATCCCTACGAGAGGCCATCTTGGTTATTATCCTAGTACGGGACGCCAGATTTCTTATTTCGTTATTGAAGGGCCATGATCCCTGGTACAGGAGTCCAATTTTTCTTGGTTGGTTATTATCCTGGTACAGGAGTCCAATTTTTCTTGGTTGGTTATTATCCTGGTACAGGAGGCCAATTTGATTGTTATCCCTACGGGAGGTCATATTGGTTATTATCCTAGTACGGGAGGCCAGCAAAGTACTGTAGAGGCAATAGAGGACCTGAGAAGACATGGGATGTCTCCAGGATAGCAACACAGGAAAAGGATGACGTCACAATTTCCTCTAGGACAGATGTTTATCCTTCCGACTTCAGAGGGAGTCACTTCACTCAAAGGGAGTCAAACTATTTGAGAAGAAAGAAGAGACAGTACCTTTTCCCCCTTCAGTAGTTCAAAGGGAGACAGTTATTAATCCAGTTGATCCTGTAGCTCCAGTTGATGTTCCCAGAGACATGGCAGTAGGTCGGAAGAAGCCTACATGAGCTCGATAGACTCTACAGGAGGCAGAGGGACATGCAACTCCTCGTGGTACATTCTGAGAGAGCAAGAGACCACATAGATTTTCGAGCTATGTTTCAGCTATGAGTCACATCATTGATACTGAACCTTCTTGTCATGGAGAAGCAGCAGAACAGCAATTTTGGCAAAATGCCATGACTGAAGAGTATCAGTCCATCATGAATAATGATGTGTGGGATATTGTTCCGAGACCGAAAGGGAAGTCTGTAGTGACTTCCAAGTGGATCTATAAGATCAAAAATGCAGCTGATGGAAGTGTCAAGAAGTACAAAGCGAGATTTGTGGCTAGAGGATTCTCTCAGGTGGAGGGAATAGATTTTGAGGAGACATTTGCTCTTGTTGCCCGATACACTTCCATCCGTACGATTATTTCTCTTGCAGCATCCATGGGTTGGAGACTACATCAGATGGATATGAAGACATCCTTTCTCAATGGTGAGATTGAGGAAGAAGTTTACATCAAGCAGCCAGATGGATTCGTGACACATGAAAAGGAGTCTCATGTATGCAGGTTGAAGAAAGCTTTGTATGGACTAAAGCAGGCACCTCATGCTTGGTATGAGAAGATTGATGGATACTTGATGAGTTTGGGCTTCAGCAAGAGTGTTGTTGATCCTAACCTATACTACCACATTGTTGGTGACGAGTGCCTGATTTTGGTCCTATATGTCGATGACTTATTCCTCACCAATTCAGAAAGCCTCATTATTGAATGCAAGCATGCATTGGCTTCTGAATTCGAGATGAAGGACCTTGGTATGATGCACTACTTCTTGAGACTAGAAGTGTGGCAGAGGACTGATGAGATTTTCCTAAGTCAAGGAAAATACATAGTTGAGATATTGAAGAAATTCGGGATGATAGATTGCAGATCCATGCCTACACCAATGGTGATGAATTTGAAGAAAACGAATGAGGCTTCTTCTGATTCAGGCAAGATTGATCCACATCTTTACAGACAGTTGATTGGATCATTGATGTATCTGGTTAACACCAGACCTAATACATGTTATGCGGTGAGTGTACTCAATCAGTTTATGAGTCAGTCGAGACACACACTAGATAGCAGCGAAGCATGTGTTGAGACATCTACGAGGCACAGTTGGTTATGGCCTGAGATATGCCTCTGGTGTAGACATGAGATTGCAAGGATATGCCGATGCAAATTCGACAAGGAGCGTAGTGGACCGGAAGAGCACATCCGGTTGTTGTTTTACTTTGGGATCTACCATGGTTTCTTGGTGCAGCAGGAAACAGACTTTTGTGGCTTTGAGTACCGCAAAAGAAGAGTACATTGCATTATGTGTGGCAGTCCGCGAAGCAGTGTGGCTTCGCAAGCTCCTTGCAGACTTATTTGGACATGAGATGGATTCCACCGTTATCCATTGCAATAACCAGAGTTGTGTGAAGCTCTCAGAGAATCCTGTGTTTCACGATAAATCGAAACACATTGAGATCAAATACCATTACATCAGAGATATGGTGCAGAGGAAAGCAGTACATGTGCAATACCTTTCTACACACGAGCAAGTTGCAAATGTCTTCACCAAACCGCTTGCCAGGACGAAGTTTGAGTACTTCCGTGAGAGACTTGGCCTGGTGGAGAATGCCTCCCTAGCTGAGAGGGAGTGTCGTTGATTGCATCTTCATGAGACATTCTCCAGGTCGTTCTCCTCTGCACTGAGTTGAGACGATCTATGAGAGAGCCCATGTGATGGCAAGGGAGAAAAGGACAACAGCCAGAGCACTTTTCAAGAGGCCATACCAGCAGGGCGGAGGCCTCAAATTGTTTGTTGGAGTTGTACAGCTGTACACAGCCATAGAGGCCACGGCAGCCCACCATACAGCAAGCCACGGGCCTATTTTACAGGTTGTACGAGACGTACAACTAGGCCATACAAGTTGTATAGGGGGGGAGTAATGTTAGAAATAATAGATGGGCTCGTTTAACCATAGAAAATATAGCAATATTGTCACCCAACCATAGGCCGAAGCCACCCCCGAGCACCTTAACCTTGACAAAAAATGATTCCGGAAGCAAACCCTAGGCTTAATAGCCAATCAATGTAGCGTACCTCTCTCCAAAGCTAGCACACAAGGCACAAAGTCCAAACCATAACCAATAGAAAGTCCGAGCCTAAACCGAGAATACAAATTGCAGTAGTTGCAGCTGCAGCTACTCCCCAGGCTTGCGCACTTACCCAGTTTCTGCAGTGCGCACTTCTACATTTCTGCAGTGCGCACTTCTACATTTCTGCAGTTTCAAGCTGTCTCTTCAAACATGAGCTCTGACGTCCTGTATTTATACTGTTTTTCCCGAGCTGTCTGGGCTGACTTCTCATTCTGGAGGCTAAACACTTAATATTAAATATTTCCTTTAGCCGACTTGTCTTCTAGGGTTATGTCCAATGCTTTAGGGTTTCTTCTTGCTTCCCGAAATATTCTATTCTCGTCAGGGTTACACGTGGAGGTTAATACCTCCCGCAGTTACCATAATATCAACACTCCCTCCTAGCTAGGGAGTTATTGAAGGAAATGGTCTTGAGCACTGTTATCCCCCACTTTTAGGGATAACTAGGAAATCATGTCTCAAGGCCCACAGGTCCTAGACATGGAGGACCGAGAATAGGATTGACTTTAGCATGGCCCTGGAGGGCCCACCTTTTCTTTCTTCCAGCATCTTTATCTTGTCAGCAATAGCAACATCCACCACCATCGGCTTGGTCCTGTGTCAGAGATGGTTCTTGCTCCATGAGGTAATTAGTCCAGGTATCATGGTATGTGTCACTTTGATCATCAAAACCCTTGAATATGTGCATTTGATTCTTTTGTTTCTAACGACTACTTGATCTTACACTTGTCCACTTTACCATGTTTGGGGGAATTGACAGGATGCCCTAGTAAGCCTGTGTCTGTAGGTTTTGGTTAGCCACTGAGGGGATTTCTGAAAAGCCATCGTCCGCTCCCATCACAGCACCATTGTTTCATCTTGTTTCCCGCTCACCTATCCCATTCCACTTGTCCGAGCACTGGGTTGACCTATTTTCAGGATTGCACCTTATCTCGTGGAAAGAAGGGGCTAAAGGCCCAGAAGGTAAAAGAAAGATGGTAAAAGATAAAAGCCAAAGAATAAAACCTCGAGATGCTTCGCCCAAGGATCCCCAAGAAAGCAATAAAAGACATCTCAGCAAGAAACAAGAGGGACCCGTAAAAATAATAAAACAAGACCTAGTCAGAGGATAGGGGTTCTCATCACAAGCCAGCCTATTAGGTCCATGGGTACCTAGCAATATGACATTACCACCAACTTGTTACCACGCCAGGGTAGCGACTCTTGGTTGCATGGCCAAGGGAAAGGGGGTCTCATCACGAGCCAGCCTTATCATTTCTGTGAAAGTACTTGTGGGTAACGTTGTCACCACTGGTCACCACGCCAGGGCAGTGTCCCCTGATTAGCCTCTTGAAGAAAAAGGAATAAAAAGAATAAGAATAAAAGGCATGAATGGGCTTGGAAAAAACTGCATCCAGGACAGATACGGCTCGCCTTTTACAAAGGCACCCACAGGTAACGTTTCTTGCATCCTTGGCCCTCATTGCACCTAGATGCTTGGACATCCCCTGACCACAACACCCACTTACATGGCTTGGATGAGGTCTCTTCCGGGAACTTTCCTGTTCCAGTGGACACTAGCCCAATAAGGCGCCTTGTCTTTTTCTCTAAACTTGTATTGCAGGCTTGTGTAACGTCTTTGAGCTGTTAACTGATGTATTAGGGATTTTGTGCACATGTTTAAAAATATTGATGATGAGATATGACTGACATTGCTATGATCCCTGTGACTGATGAGCCCATGGAGGGCGTAGCTATTGATGTGCAGGACCATGCCCAACGAACAAGTACCATTTTGGACTGGTACACATGGGGAGATGATCAGTTCGAACCTCCATGGGGCTGAAGAGCCCACCAGGTGGATGTTGAGACCCCATCAAGGGGAAAAGACATGACAAAGATGGATCAGGGGCTTTTCATCGAAGAAGAAGAGGATGTTCCACCAGGGGCACTTTGGCAGAGCTTGACCTACAGGGATTGGCCCTTTTTCAGTGGAACGTTGGCCTTGGAAGGCCTAGGACGTCACCCATGATGACCATGACATCATCCAGCCTATTGGACGTCTTAGGAGGCAGACTGGGAAGTATTGGCACATGTAGCATGTTGGAGAAGCCCAAGGAGGGCTAACGTTTTTCTCCAGGATGCTCCATTTGCCCTAAAAGGGGCTTGATGTCTTTTTTCAACTTGATTAGGGTTTTAATTTGACATTTTAATGTAAAATAGTATGATTTTAGTATTTTGGCCTTGTCGACCTTTTTCATGACCTAAAATGTAAAATTAGGTCATGGTACTATATAAATGGAGGATTTTCTCCTTCATTTTCTCATCATCTCACACTCACTCATTAGTGAGGTCTGAAATTTGCGCTAGATTTGGGTTCTTTGGCTGATTTAGTAAGGCGCAATTGTTGAAGGAAGATTTTCTTGGCATGTTTTGGCATTTCTCTTGATGGAAGGTGTTACAACTAGGGTTTGCTATGCTTTTTCTTGGTGATATGTAAGTACTTTTCTGCAAAACTTCTTGATTGAATGGTTGCATTATTTATTTCTTGCATATAGTTATAATTTTGCTGTACAAAACCCTAGGTGACAAGCACACAAGTAGGTCCTTGTCTCGTGTCCCCATTGAGAGAATTTTTCAACCATTGATTGAAGAAGGAGAGAGCCTAGCCATAGCTACACTCTCATTCTCTCCTCATTTTGCTAGTCGTACCTTTCATAAGCTGAGAAGAAGGAGATGCCTTAAAGCCTAGGTTTTCTACAGTTTGGGCCGATTTTTCTAGGGTTTGTTGGTAGAGCCTTGCTGTAGCAACACTTTACTTCATCAAACCTTCTTGTCTTGGTTTTATGCTTCATCTTCAGCTAGTCGTGATTTCCATTGAGTTAAGGAAGGAGGAGAGAGCACCGAGGCCTAGTTCTCCTACACCAAGGCGAGCCTCTCTCCCCTAGGGTTTTGACTTTGAGGCCTTGCTTCAACAACACCTCAAAGCTTTTCCCTCTAGTCCTTAGTCGTTTTACCTTTGCATCCTTTAGCTCTTGCGTCCTTCACTCTCTGACTCCATTAACCCTAAGGCACTGATCTAAAAGACACCTTGCTTTGAAGTGAACCTGATCACAACAACTTTTAAAATCTTGAATCAAACCCTAGCTTAGGAACTAACTTAACTAACCTATTGTTGTCGTCATCCTTAGCTATTATATCATTGGTGCAGCTAAACGTTTTTCTTTATAAGCAATTGAATGATGATTAAAGTCATTAATTGAATGAAGTGATGATTTATTGCATTGAATGCCATATTGTCTCAGCATTTATTGAAGAAGTGACATAATTTTCATTGTTATTTATAAACATTGACTTCGTCAATATTTATTATCAAATTGCTTATAAGTGTATCAGATAGTCATTGATTTACATGAAGTACTAACCCATTGATCAAAGCTTGCATATATCAGTTTATTGTTGCTTTGTCTCAGGCAGGTGTATCTCTTTGGGGGTTTTACTTTATTATTGGTTGTTTAGCCGGACTATTTGCTCGGTGGTGACTTGTGAGGGGGGAATAACTACTTTATCCTGTAATCCTTTCCCTTCTCAAAACCCCAGGTCACCGGGGACGTCTCCCCTGGGCCTTACCTCCCTAAAGAGAAAGAACCATCCCATTGTGGTGACATTGGGTGGGATTGGTTCCTGTTACGCCAGTTTGACTCTTCAAACTTTAGCCTTTTATCCTTGCTATAAATTGTGTGATAACAAGCACAAACATACCATTCAACCCATAGCATCATCATAGCCATACAGGCTATCTCATGATTAGATCACGAGCACCATCATCACTATCAGTATCATTTGATAGCATCAACTGCATCATCTCTCGAAGCCATACTCCATCTGAGTAATCAGGCATGATGCTGAATAAGTCACTCACTCCACAAAGTGATACAAGAACCATTCTTCTAATCCGGACATATGTCCTAGACGAATAACTATTCCAACAGATGTTGGAAGCCACGCCATGGGCTACAAGGACTATTCTTCTAATCCAGACATACGTCCTAGAAGAATAAATGTCCTGGACCATTTTCCGACTGGAGAATGTCTGTCCACTAGTACATTGACTATCTATCTAGCTGATAATCATTTTCAACACTACTGATAGTCTACACGGCAATCAGAACAATGTCATTCAATAGAACACAATTGTGTCTATCCATAGTAGTACATGACTACTATCCAGTGGTACACAACCACACTGAGTAGCACACGGCTACTTAATCAGTGACACATAGTCACAACCAATGGAACGCATCCACCACAGTAGCATACATCAATTGTCCGGAGACATACAGTCTCCATAGAAATCATATCATCTGATATCAACTTGCATAGAAACAATATCATGATATAAACTGAGTCATCTGGGCCATTCTTCCACTCACATCTGTGAGATCTGGAAGAGCCTCTGCCCTCAGAAAATAAAACATCAGCCATGGGCTATCTGGACTATTTTTCTCAAGCATAGAAGAATAACTCTCCCTGATTTCTAAGCTTGGACCATTCACCTAACTGGGCCATTCCTCTAGCACTAATCATAGTGCAACCTAGAGAGAATGAGTCTGCCCTAGGGAATGTCTATCCCTGATTGTTGAACCTGGACCATTCACCTAACTGGGCCATTCCTCCGACACTAAACACAGTGCAACCTGGATAGAATGAGTTTGCCCTAGGGAATGACTGTTCGGACCATTTCCTAATCGAAATGGTTGTCTTGCACCAACCTCCAAAACGGATTGTTGACCACTTATCCAACTAGGGGGTCAACTCGATGTGCCATGAAAAGATGCATCATCAGATGCTCATTTGTCGAAGACTATTTGGTTCTACAGGGTATTTTTGCTCCCAGCACTTCTTTCAGTACACGGAATTTCCGCACCCCTGCGTGGGTTAATAATGTAATAGGTCTGCATTGGTCATAGTTAGGTCAGTTACCTTGGTATGGATTCATTGGGAGAGTTCCTTTCACCGAGGGTTTTTTATCCTTAGGTTATCAATTGGGCTTTTCAGCCTCATTGATTTCCCTTGAGTTTTTCCCTCACACTTGCAATAATTCCTCCAAAGTGGTGAAGGGCGTTATAATGGGCTTATCCTTTGGTAACTATTGTTTAGGAATGATGTAAATGACCATGTATGACATCTTAGAAAGTTTCGCGGAATTCCGTCGAGTCTAGATTAGTTTTTTTTAATTAATTAAATTTTCCTAAGTTTGGAGGTTTAATTATTTAATTAATTAATTATTTTTGAGCAAAAATTGTAAAAACTAGGTCCTTGGACTTTTGATAGGGGTATTTGTGCTCAAAAGAAATGGAATGAGACCCCCTACACCCTTGGACCAAGTTTCATCTCAGTTGGACAACTTTTGCTAGGTGTTTGTCCACCAGGAGTCTCAGTCAATCGAAAACAACAATTTTAATTGCTAGGTCATGACATAGTTAAAATGTCATTTTTGTAAACTTGAGTTAAAAGGATGATGAAAAGATGGAAAAAGATTGGAGAGATGTTTCCTCGCCTAAACCTACCCAACCCAACCTTTTCTAACCTTTACACACCCCGTTACCCACTCACCCACTCAAACCCTCACGCCCCCTAGGGAAGTTACGCCCCCCTTGTAGGTGAAACGTTGTAACTTGAGTTTGCAAGGGGTGGTGGACCCCTGTCTTATGTGATGCGCCCTCCCTAGCCTCCCACGTCACCTTTTAACCTAGCCCCACTCCCCACTTCTCATTTATTCCTCTCCACTCATAGCCAAAACCCTAGATGGTGCGCCCCCCTCCTTGAGATTCTATATTGTGCTTGGTGGTGGACACTTGGCATTGATCCAAGAGAGGTAGGTTTGTCTCTCCAAGTATAAATATATCCCAATCCTCACTCCTTCCTCACCATATCTTGAGCTATTGTTATGCTACTTGATTTCCACCACATCTCTCTCTCATTCTTCTCCATCTTGCATCCATTCTTTTGCTCTTGAGAGTTTTGGAGCAATTTATTGCTACAAGATTCTCCATTTGAGTAATAAAGAGAAACTTTGGAGGATTTTGGAAGAACAACGAGTATTCTTGTCTCTTGCTTACATATGAGGTAATATTGTGGATTTGGCATCTTGGGTTGCAAAGAGTAGATTCTTGGGTAAAGTGTTTTACTTAGGTAGATTATACAACTAGTATTATTGTTGATCTATATATGTGGGTTTGCTAATAGGGTACAAGTATTTTATTTTGTTAGCATATTCAGCCATATTATCTACTTGTATGCATCACATGTGTTGAAGTTTTGCAGGTTTGTTTCTAGGGTTTTGTTGGGATAGCCTGAAGGAACAGTCTTCCCTCAAAGCTTACTCAAACTCCTTATTTTCTCATTCTTTTCTTGCTGTCCAGTTCAAGTCATATTTCAGCTAGCTTAACATCATAGATTGGTCATCTAAAATACATTTTTATCATAAATTTTTTATGTGAAAAATTTCTGCCCTAAAACAGAAATTTGTCTTCATCTTTATTGTTGTGTGTAGTTTTTCCAGCAAGCATAGCTTGCTGGCTTATGCAGGTTCTTATCCGGTTGAGGGGGTTATGTTGCCCAAAATCAGCCACACAACACTCCAAGACCCTTCTCTTCAAGTGAGTAACAAATCTCAACCTTTCTCTTCACTTTTCTAGCTTCTTGTGCATAGATCCATTCGTTTTTAGTGCCTCACAGCTTGGGAGGAGAATTGGTACGGCCTACCTCCCACGTGTGAGCCTAGTGTTAGATCTACTTTCAATCTTTTCCTTTCCAAGTCGTCTTCCTAAGCTAGGGCATGGGGTTAGCAAGTAAGTTGTTGATAGTTGTTGTAGCTTGCTCTCTTCTCAAACCCTTTGGCACAATAAAGGTAGGCTTGCCTCCACCTTGTGCCATTGAGTGGTTTGTTGTTGCTTATCTTTCTCTTTCCAAGTTGTTTCTCATCTTAATGATTGCCTACACCTTGGGAGAGACATCCCCAAAATCGTAAGGCTAGGGTAATAATGTGTGAATGTTTTCTTCATGCTTTGATGGTTAAAATATCCTAGATCTAGATCTCATTCACACATTAAAGTTTAGCCTAAGCCCTTGGGACATAATCTACTTGCATGTTCTAAGCTGTCTCAAGTTTTATTTCTCTCACATGCTCTAATCCAACACTAAATGGTTTAATGCATTGATGGTATAATAAGTGTCTCTCTTTCTTTCATGTTATTTCATACTTAAGGCCATTTTCCATCACTTAAGTTAATGTGTTGTTGGATATGTTAATAGTGTAGGCACACATCTAAATCTTAAGATTTCTTCTTCACACTTAACATTTTCTCTTAATGCAATAACAATCATAAGATAAGTGGTAATAAGCTTGAGTGTCTCTCTTTTTCTTTGACAAGTTGTTCTTGTCCTTGTTCATTAGTGTTCTTTTACAAGCTTTTCATGTTGTGGCTTTGTTGACCGCCCATTTAGCACTGGTGGTCAACTCATGTGCCATGAAGAGATGCATCGTCAGATGCCATGATTGTCGAAGACTTTGGTTCTACAGGGTTGTGTTTGGCCCAGCACTTATTTTTGTAATTGGAATTTCCGCACCCCTGCGTGGGTTAATAATGTAATTGGTATGCATGAGTCATGTCTAGGTCAATTACCTTGGGATCGATTCACTGGGAGAGTTCCGTTCACCGAGGGTTTTTTATCCTCGAGATATTAGTGGGTTTTTCAGCCTTACTGATTTCCCTTAAGTTTTTCCCTTACACTTTACATATGTCCTCCAAAGTGGTGAACGGCGTTCTAGTGGGCTTATGTTTTGGTAACTATATAGGGAATTAATTGTAAATGACCATGCAATACATCATAGAAAGTTTCGCGGAATTCCGTCGAATCTAGGTTAGTTTTTTTTAATTAATTAATTTTTAATTAAATTTCCCTAAGTTTGGAGGTTTAATTATTTAATTAATTATTTATTTTTGAGCAATAATTGTAAAAATTGGATCCTTGGACTTTTGATAGAGGTATTTGTGCTCAAAAGAAATGGAATAGCACCTCCTACATCCTTAGACCAAGTTTCAGCTCGGTCGGACAACTTTAGCCATGGGTTAGTCCACCTAGAGTGTCAGTCAGTCTATAACAGCAATTTTAATTGCTAAAGTCTAAACATGGCAAAATGTAAAAATTGTAATAATGAGTTAGATGATGTGAAATGTTGAAATGATGGTTAGAGAGAGACCCCCTAAGCATAACGTTAGCCTCCCAACCCTTTTCAACCTTGTCTAACCCCTTTTCCAACCTCCACACTCAAAAGTTGCGCCCCCCTAGGGGGATTGACGTTTTTCACTTTTTAATTTAATTATGACTTGAGTGTGGCCCGCTCTCTTTTTCTTTCACTTCATTTAACCTCCTTATCATCCCTAGTAGTGAACCTTATCACTCCACCTCACCCATACTTGAGTTTGGGTTGATTTTTGACCAAAGGGAGCACTCTCCAAGAGAGTTACGCCCTCCCTTTTCCCTCTCCAATAAAAGTTACGTTTTTAATTTGAGATGGACTCTTCACCTTACTTTAGCACGGATCCCATGCCTTTCCATGAGCCTTTGTGTGATCCCAACACATCACACCTATTCCTCACCTCTCATTTCTTCTCCTCATCCCAAGAGGTGCGCCCTCCCTCACCTTGGAACTCAACAAATAATTATTTAAATAATTATTTGAGGCTTTCCATCCTCCTTGGCACAAATCCCACACCTCCTACATGCTATTAGATCTATCTACTTAATTTTTCTATTTTTCTACACCCTAGATCTATTGTGCAAACCCTAGGAAGTGCGCCCTAGCCTAGAGATCTACTCTATTGCTTGGTGGTGGACACTTGGCTTAGATCCAAGAGGGGTAGGTTTGCCT
>ML837903.1:85670-103481 GCA_009831015.1 Picea engelmannii | reverse complement strand
CTTGGATTAATGATTTAACTATTTGATGATAATGTTATAATTACTAATGTTGTGAATTAATGTAAGTGTGGCATGACAATCATATATGCATGAATCCTAAATGGAGATGTATGGTGTTGATCCTAGAAAGGGATCTAAGAGGTTTGATAAGCTAAGGGAGTTGGCCTTCCTAGTTGACTTATACAAGAGGTTTGATAAGACCATAGAGTTGACATTCCTAATTCACTTATACATGAGTTATGGATGGCTATGAAAGCCTAATTACACAATTGTATGGGACCTTGATGTGATATGAAATCCTAATTACATAATTGTATGATACCTTGATGTGATGTTAGGGAGTAGTTGGCATTCCTGGTTTACTTATACATGAGTTATGGATGGCCATGAAAGCCTACTTACATAATTGTATGAGACCTTGATGTGATGTCATGAAGGATTTTCCTTTTGATGATCATTTTTGTGTGTGTTGAGTGTTGTTACTAACCTAGTGATGTAGGTAATTGATTTATTTGATGTTTGAATATGTGTTATCGCTCATTAAGATAACTCTAGGTTAGGAGTTTGACATACTCAGTGATGGTAAATTGTGAATTGAAACAAATTTGTTTATGACATATTGATATTTTCCCAAACCACTTCATATGCATGTGTTCATGCCTGTGTGAGATACAAAGCAAAGGCTTGCTAACTTACTAATATATAGGTGTGTGATATGATTAGGAGGTTGCATTTGGATGAGTAGATGTGGGATTTCCTACTTAGTCCTAGATAGAAATGTAGAGTCTCTTTGCATATATGTGGGATAAGGAAGTTGGATAGAGTATTATGCCTATCCATTTGGGAATAGAGGTGACATTCCTATTTTGAGTACTTCCACCATCAGAGGTGACATTTCTCATGGTTGTGATAAGGGAGCAGGCATTAAGGAGTGAAGTCCTTGCTCCCAAACAATTATAGCTTTTTTATTCATAACTAAACTAAGATAAACTTAAGTAACCCTGTAGTGGAATTAGTTTATAAGAATGTTACCCACTTTTAGGGTGGGTATTGTTATGTGAATATTTTAATATATTTATGAATTATGTTTTTTAGAAGAAAAAAGGAGAAATTATTTTAGAGTGTCACACACATCAGGGAGGGATGGTTGATCATGTAATCATTAAATATAAATAAATGAAAAAGGGAGAGGTTGAAACCTTAGTGTGGAATATTACAACTACTAGGAATTAATAATAATAAAAAAGGAATTATGCATGGTGCAATTGAATAGGCAAATTCCCTTAAGCCTAAAAATAAGGGAAGTTTCCATGGATTACCAAAATTATAGGGTAATGTTGATGGATTTCTACAAGAGCTTTTTAAGGAATTAAGTAAAGTAGTTAAGTTGAATGTGGAAGATCGTCAAGCTATTAGTGTGACAAATCTATTTGTTAGAGTGATGTTTCTTTCCCAACAAGTTTAGTGGTGGGAAAACAACCACTAAAATGTATATTGCATATACATTTTTATGTTTAGTGGTGGGAAAACCATCACTAAAATGTATATTGCATATACATTCTTTATGAGCCTCTAGTTGTGATTCCACATAGCCTGGGGTCTCAGGGAAACAAGTTTTCCATGGGTATGGTTAAGTGGAAACTAATTTGTAAATCTTAAGTTGACAATGACAAGGAATTTATAGAATTCATCACACAAACTACTTTTGGGTTTGGTTTGTTGTATAAGTATAATGTTGTATTTTGTTTTATAAATTTTATGTTATGGTTTAAATATGGGTTGGGTACTAACGTACATGATATTAAGGAAATATAGGTATTTCAGTACCCTAGTTTCATTGATATTTTGTGATTGTAAAACTAAATATATGGTCGTTATATATACATATATAGTTTTACAATCAAATTAAATAAATAATAAATTTCAAGATAAATATCAATTCTCAAATGAAAACTATGTTAATATAGGTATTATGAAAGGAGGTACAAGAGATGGGAGAGCTTTGTGATAGGGTTTGTGAAAATGTTTAGGATTTGTAACTCTGGTTAATCAGGGGGACATGGTTTTGAGCTTCGAGTTTTTTCTAGTTGTATCATCCCTATTAACATGGGTCCCCATCACTTTTCCAGCAGGGATGGAAGAAGAGATTGTTGATTTTTGGATGACCCATGGGAGGGAAGGTCGATTTGGACCTCGCCATCAATACCTTGCGTAAATGTTGATTGCATTGTTGTATCATTTCAACAGTCGTGGGAGAAGCCTCTAGAAGAGGAAACTTTGCAGGTACCGGGGTCAATCATTTGGAAGCTTGGAGTTGAGATCCCATAGGCGGCTAACAAGACCATGGACTCTCCCTCCAGATTTGATGATTTCATTCACGTTGAAGGCATGAAGGAAATTGATGAAGCTCATGAACTAGGCTCATCGGGAGATTTGGCTATCATTTCATTGGCAAATGATGTGGAGAACAATACTCATGATTTATACTAGACTCCATCTCCCACCCATCGACATGACGAGGGAGAAGTGGTGGAAGAGAAGAGAGCCACCCCTGGTTTTATTATTGAAGCAAGCCAAAATATTTCTCAAAGTGGTGCCTTCATTGGTCAACACCTTACAAATGATTTGATGAGTGGATGCTCATTTGTATTGTTTTCAAACTCTATTGTCGAGCAATCAAGGTCAAAAACCACGGAAGGATAGAGAAGAAATCAAAAATGCATTAAGAGAAAAGTGGAGGAAACAAACTTGGTTCTGGTGGAAGGGATAAAGCTCAACAAAATCCAACACATGGAGGATGCGACCTCGGTTGTCCAATTTGCAAGCAAACAAATGTCCCCTAGTACCCTGAAGTGATGGACAATGGACAATTTAAAACCCTCATAGGCTATGGGCCCCAAAGTACACTACTAGTGAAAGGTTCGATGGTTTGGGTTTTGAACTCAAGGACGGATGTAAACAAGATTCTCCTCTCTTTCCAGACCTGGGGGTCACAATCTCTATTTCTCAAAAAATGGAAAGTGGATTTGATGCTAAGATAAAGAAGTTGGAAATTACTTCGGTATGGGTTTGTCTCCCAAGACTTCCTTTAATCTTCTGGTCAGAGGAAGTTTTTCACGACATAGGTAATACGCTAGGGTTCTTCTATGCTTTGAATCTTTCTCTCCGCTCTACTTGATACACGAGCATTGCACATTGACTGGTTGGGTTAAAGATATCAGGAGAGTTGGCAGACTCCATAACTATTATGTGGCGGAATGTTGTCTTTTGATGGGAATTGGAGTATGAAGGAATCCCTTTCAAGTGTGGGAGATGCCACTCCTACGACCACCTCATTATGGACTACTACAAAGTTGTAAGGCACGATATATGGGTAAATAAATCCATGGGAGAGAAGGAGTCATACTCTCTCCCAAAGAGAACTCATCTGCCTAAAAAGATACATGCTTCCACTTCTTTAGATAATAAAAAAGATGAGAATCCACTGAGAACCAGTCTACTCAATAAGGAAGCTCAAAGAACAACATATAAACCTAGTTCAAATTTAGGTAAAACAATCTCCTCCCTCTCTTCCACTTGTGGGTTCTGATGATTTGAATATTCAACTTGATTATTTAGGACCCCTAAACACCGCTCCTGGAGGGGGTTCAAACATTGATTTTCTTTCAAATCCTCATGGGCTCTCTGGTCCCCAACCTTCATCTTTAATTCCAATATCGTATTTAAATCAACCTGGTAGTACACCCCATGTGACCATTGAGGAAGCTCCATTCCAAACCCCTCCACTCAGGATTTCTACTAAGAATGACCCTTCTATAATTCCTAAAGTTAAATACAACCTCAAATCCAAGTCTAAACGTAAAAAATATCTCATTCAAGATGTGGAAGGAAGGTTGGGCTCATTGGATGATAAAAAGTTAAATCCCTCTCAGCGAGGGAGGAAATATTTTATTTCATTAGCTCTAAAACAAGCAAATTTAGAAGTTCATACTAGAAAATAGAGATCTCTCATATGGTCCCTTATATAAAAATCCCTAGGGAAAACCCCATCATGATTATTATCTCTTTAAACTACAAAGGGTTGGCTAATCCCTCTTAAACAATGGCCATAAAAAGGTTGATGGACACTCGTAGTCCATCAACCCTACTCTTACAAGAAAGCATGATTGAAAGGGATAGAGAGATAAAAATTATCTCGTCCGCTCTACTGGGATGGTACTTTCTGGTCACATATGCCCAAGGTAGACCAGGGGGCTACTCTCGGGATGGAATACATGTTCTCTACTCCTTAAAAAATCTTGGACTATTCAAGTTTTCCTGGACATTTCTCTCCTCTCAATTGATTTGAACCTGGAATATTTTTGTTTAAATATCTATGAGACCTACCAAGATCACACCTTTCAAAACTCTTTTCTAAAGGATGGACATGTTGTGATAAGAGGGGACTTCAATTTTACCTTGGGAGCCAGTGAAATTTGGGGTCTCACTACACAATAGATCCTCTAACCGAGTTCTTCATTTCAAGCCTGGAAGCAGTAGAGTTGTATGATATTCAACTTGCCAAACTCTCCCCCACCTAGAGAAACATGCATATAGGGGAGACAAGGGCGGCTAAACACCTAGACTGATTCTTCATCTTTGAAGATTTATTACAATAAAATATCCAAATTTTTCAATGGGTCTCCTCATGAGAAGACTTGGATCATAACCCCATTGTCCTAGAGTTGGGATGTATAATGATTAAACATCCCAACCCCTTCAAGTTGAATCTTGCTTGGCTACAATACCCCTTTTTTATTTAACTAATCAAGGGTTGTTGGGAAATGTATGATTCACTCTTGATGGAATACCTTCCTCTTTAATTTGTATCCAAACTCAAAAGGTTTAGGGCAGCAATGATCTCTTGGAATGAAGAAAGAAAAAAGAGGGAAGATGGGGCCCTATTTTAGATTGAAACCAAGTTGCATCAATTCCTCAAGGGGGATGAACATGGTCTGCTATCAAACCAACAAAAAGAGGAGCTTAAATCCTTTGAGGAGGCTAGGAGAAAAATCCTCCTGAAAAAAGAGAAAGAGTGGAGAATGAAGAGTCGTGCCATATGGCTCCAGGTGGGCGATGAAAACACTAAGTTATTCCATAAATTCACAAACAAGAGAAAGACCATTAATACAATTTGGGAAATTGACAGAGCATAGGGGACCAAAGCCACTTCTTTTGTTGAATTTGCTGAAGAAGGATCTTACCATTTTCAAACTCTTTTCAAGGCAGACACAAGACCAACTATAGACGCCATATTACATGTTTCTAGCCATTTTCCAATCTTTATAGATCATGAGGGAAACACTCAATTAATGGCTAAAATCACCAAGGAAGAGCTCCCCAGTGTATTTCATAACTTTCAGAAGGAAAAGAGATAAGCATTGAATGGACTCCCAATGGAATTCTACTTAAATTGCTTTGATTTCCTGGTGAATGACTTGTTATACGTAGTGGAATACTACAAAAATATAGGCAAGTAATGATAGCCTTTAGTGCTACCTTAATCACATTAATCCCCAAATGTGACAATCCAAAGTATTTTGATTAGTTTTGGCCTATTTTCCTCTGCAACAACATATACAAAATCATCTCTAAATTGATAGCCATAAGGTTGAGAGACATCCTTTCTACTCGCATCTCCTTGGAACAATTTGGGTTCCTAAGAGGTCATCAAATCCACGAAGCAATCGAACTTGCATAAGAAGGACTTCACTCCATTCACTGAGGCAACAAAGATATATCACCTTTAAGGCAGACCTATCAAAATATTTTGATAGGGTTAGTTGGATCTACATCAGGATTCTCTTCATCCACTTTGGCTTTTGTCACTCTGTGGTAGGATGGATTCTAAACTACATCAACTTACCATCCTTTGCAGTTCTAATAAACGGTTCATCTACCCACTTCTTTAGAGGGGAAAGGGGACTTGGGAAAGGTTTTCCTCTCTCTGCCTATTATCTTTTTATTGGTAGCTAAGGGTATTAGTAGGTCGATAAAGGATGCTATAGTAGGAGGGCAGTTAAAATGTATAGTTGTCAATCCCACCTATTCTATCTCTCACATATCCTATTATTTGTGGACGATATTCCATTTTTCTGTGAAGGAGTCATGGGTTACATGGAACATCTAAATGAACTCCTATAACTTTTTTTCAAAGCCACAAAAATGCTCATCAATCAATAAAAATCATCTCTTTATGGGGTTAAATGAGTAGGAGAAAGCTACCATATCACAAAGGAGACTTGGGCCCTAGGCTAAAATATATGAGGTTCATCCTCAAAGCTAATGGCTACCTAAAAAAATATTGGTTATGGATTTTAGAAAAGGTGGAAAGGAAAGTGAGTGTGTGGTGTAACAAGTGGCTTTCTAGAACAAACATGTTGGTTCTAGTCAAGGCGGTCTTGGAAGAAATCTCGATGCACTGGGTCTCACTGGCCTAGGTTCCCAAAGGAATATTGGGAGAAATCAGACAACTTTCCTTTTGTTTTCTCTGGTTAGGATCAGAAGAAAAAAGGTCTTGGGTTCTTAATTCCTCGAGGAAGTTGGCAACTCCCAAATCCCTAGGGGGTTGGGGCCTGAAAAACATATTTATTTTCTCAAAAGGGCTTGCTGCAAAAAATGTGTGGGAACTGATGCAGAGAATGGGTCTATGGGAACAGGTGTTATAGGAAAAATATTTCCCTCAAGAATCCATTGTGGACTAGATAAGGAAACCAAATAAAAAGGTTCCAAATGGATATATCATCTGGAAGGCCATAATAAAATCATTTCCTCTCATAGGCAAGTGGCTGATAAGAAAAATTGGGAATGGGAACCAAGTCCTCCTAGGGAAGGATCCTTGGGTTGGGAGTAACAACAACCATTTACTTCATGATCATATGATTAGAAGTCTAAATAGGGGGGGTTTACTTCCTCAATCAAATCCTGAGAAGAGATTATGTAACCCATTAGTATCTTTGGATAACATGGCAAGAAGTTGGAATTGAAGTTGTCGATGCTCCCCTATGGATTTAATATACCAACACACTCATAAATACTTTTGTCTCTCCTTCAAACTAGGAGTATTAGTTGATTTTGTCCCTTAATCCCTCTGGTGGCTATGTCCTAAAGCTGGGATACTCTTCCCTAACAAAAGAATTTAGGGATGATTCTCCACTTTGGTGGGGTAAAAATCTTTGGAAATTAAAATGCCCAACCAAAGTCAAATATTCATGTGGCTTCTTCTACGCAAAAAGGCACCCGCATGGGATAAGCTTCAAGGAAAGAATTTTTGTGGTCCTGGAAGGTGTAGTCTTTGTAGAAAAACAATGAATCAAATCATCATCTCATCCTAGAATGTCAATTCTCTATGGAAGTCTGGACCGAAATAAAAAGGACAACAAGTCCTTATTGTAACTAGGAGGGATACCATATAGAAGTAGCATTTCAAAGTCGGTTAAGTAATCAAAACATAAATAATTTGAATGATCCTCCCCTTATTGTTGCTTGGGGAATATGGATTCCACATAATCACTCTCTTTTTGAAGACAAGGACTCCTCCCCTCTGCACTGTGCTCTTCAAAGCCTTGTAATTCTCTCAACCTATATGAAAAACCCTCTAATTATGAACGTGATATCTCACCAAGAAACCATCATTCAACATGACATGTCATGGGCATTTTTTATGGGGTTGCACAAGGGAATCTAACTCGGGGAGAGGTGGGTGGAATAATTCACTTCTCAAATGATCATTACATATATTTTTCAACAGGCATTGGTCCTACCTTAAATAACTACAGTGAGCTCTTAACTTTAAATCTTACACTTTAGCTAGCATGGGAGAAAGGAATTACACACCTTCACATATATGGTGATTTGCAACTTGTTATAAAATGGATGAATGGGGACTTCTGATTACATAATTACTCTATTATGCCTCTTTTCTGGGACATTAAAGACTTTACAAATCATTTCTCTCATCTCACTTTCAACCATGTACCACCTTTCTAAATCTAGATTGGCATTGGACAGAGGCACATGGAAGATTTTTGAAAAGGGCCAGGATTTCTCAACATAATATCTTCACAACTATTGGTTGCAACTCTAAATAGTTGCATCTACACAATGTTATTGGTTGATCAATTATTTCTCTGATATCACTTCTTTTGCATATATTGAAATCTTTGTATAGGCATGTATAGTGAACAAATTTTAGGAGACCAAATAAGATGATCACATTATGACTTTGTATATCCAGCTTCAAACTCTTACAACTAGTTGTACAAAAATGTATGTTAGGAAGATGAGGAATTGTTTTGATTAGTTACAGGGACTCTTTTTTTTCGGACAACTTTTAGATACTCATTTTTTAAACTGAAGACAAACATATTTTTTATGCTTGGAGTAGTTGGGATTTCAGCTAGGATAAGGCCACAAGCCTCTATAGTTGTTATCTTGTATCTCATAAATAAAATTACTAGCTTTTTTTGCTTAGAATATATAAATTGTGATTGTAGAGGTTGATAAGTTGTTGCAAGGTTGGGAACAATTCCTCTTAAGTCTAAAAATAGTCGTGAGAATGATTATGGGTGTTATACCAGCTAAAAAAACATTAATGCTATCAAGAAGATAAATTTGTTATTGTACTCAATTGGGAAAGGAGAGACAGTCTTGGGTGAAGGTTGTTTCTACCATTGTTTAAAGATTTTCACTTCTCTTATTTTTTATAGACACCAGTAGAGCTTCCTTATAGTTTAGAATTAACTAGGGTAAGTCTTGTAAAAAGAATATTGTAGCCTATAGATTAATTTTGAGCACTTTTACTTTGTTTTGGCATCCTTAAACTTATATGTAAATCTTACAAAATCCAAGGCCTTAGGGAGATCATGACTTGTAGTGGTAACAAGTGTGGGTGCCCACAGATCTCTCTTGATGAGGTCATAGGTGACAATACTTGTTAGGTCTACATCCCATGGGAAAGTCTTATTCAGGTGGTGAAAAACAAGAAAATGAGAAAAATGTTGGAGTGTGAGTATAAGCTATGAATTTCCTAGGTTATTCTTGCAAGAGGGAATGGTGTATACCTGCTTTATTTATAATCTCTTTGGCTTACAATAGTTAAGTATAGGTTGGTAAGAAAAACAATGGAGTTGTTTGTATTAAGAGAAATTTTCTAGTTGTAGTTTTGGGAGTTCAATTAGCCAACAACGAATGCTATCTTAAATTCTTGCTTGTGATTTTATTTTAAACCCTCCTCATCCTTCATACTAGTTTAAGAGTTCAAGTGAATCATGTGATGTTATGAGGTTGAATGAAATATGTTTAACACAATTTCTTTGTTAATTAATTATGTTAAGAGTTTGTTTGACAAGTGGTTAACAAAATGCATGAACCATATTGTATAACAAGGAATCAAAAGATTATATAATAAGCTTATGTACTCGTCTATGCTTGTATCCTTGTTGATTAAGAGTAACTAATAGTATTGATTTCTTAACTATGTTGGTATGTGTGAATCTAAATAAGGCTATGGTCGGGTTCCATGAATTAATAATATGGGAGAAGATGTTTAAGACAACCCCTAACCTTGTTATCAATCTTTTCATCTTCAATTAAGAAATTATATCCTTGCTATGCGCTAAAAGTTAAGTATTAAGTCTAAGATGAGATCTTGGTTGAGCTTGTAGAATCGAGTTCGAGCTTTCAATTTTGTATATCTTGGTTGGAATGAAATCAAGATTTGGAGTGGCCTTGAACCATGTGGAGAAACCATTATAAGAATTCAATAAGCATTTTTATAATGGTGCATTATTTTCCAAGTAAAAAATCATATTTTTGTATTCAAGTTTAATTGAAAATTGCGTGCTTTGAGTGCCAAAAAGATACACAAAATTTGCATAATCAATTCTACCTATGGATTATACAACTAAATCATAACATATTTTCCGATCTATAGACACTAACTAAACCACTTAAAAAAAATATTTCAATCCCTGCAAAGAGATTAGGTCCACCCTAAACCAACTAAATCTCGTTGAGCAAGCAAATACAAAATATACAAAAAAAGGGACATGTACTAGGAGAACTAACTAAACCATGTCAACTCTAAGAGTTGTAAAATAGTGGAACAAATCACTAGCATTCACTTCTTCCCGAGAGACGTGACCTCTAGGCATGCATTGTCATTTCTTTGACTACTCATCGGCTTCCTAATTCAATTCTCTATAAACATGATAAAAATAAATGTGCTCAAAAGAACCAACTACTTCCAACAACAAATTTCCAAAAGGCCTAAGAATTATATTATGCAAGTGCCCAAACCTCATCATCTAGTTAATGACCAATAAGGAATCACCATACACTTGTATCCTTTATATGTTCCAATCATTTTCACATTTTAGTAGAAGCTTTTAGAGACATTTTAATATTTTCAAAGGTCCTAGCAGAAAAAGGTGTTTGGAGGCTCATCCAAGGGTAAGGTTTATGGTGTCAATCCATTCTTCAAAAATATATCTAGCTAAATTCATTGGAACATTAGATTAGGAGGCCTCACAAACAAAATAATAATGGCTTAGTGATATGGAAAGCCTTGGTCTGGATAGTTGGAAATGTGGCCCTAGTAAGGCTTGGAGAAGATCCTTGGGTGGGGTGTGGAAGGGATTTTAAACCACGTGTTCAAATGGTATAGTTCTTGAGGTCAAATGGACTGTTCAAAATGTCTCAAATTGTTAATCATGAAAACACTTCTTTGTGGGGTCAAGGATGGTTTTCTACAAAGAGGATGGGTTTTAGAGGATAGGAGGTTGTGATATGGGGAAGGTATGTAGCCCGCCTAAGATCTAGTCATGTTAGATTACATGGCAGATCAAATGAAATTATGTGGGCTTTCTCCTCCACAGGGAAATATTCTCCCAAGGAGAGTTATTTGTTTTTAAGATCTAAGGGGAGAGAGAGAATTCTTGGTGGTGTAGTAGCTTGTGGAAGTTCAAATGGCCCTCCAAGACTACAATTTTTTTGTGGTATATTTTAAATAATAAAGCTATAACTTGTGATTCTTTGGGGCAAAAAAATTGGGTAGGCCCTGGCAAATGCCCCCGGTGCAAATACAATGAGGAGATCAATGTGCACTTATTCATGGAGTGTCCTTTTACTTTACATATTTGGAAGGATCCAGAAGGGATTATAGGTTTGGGGGATGTGTGGATAGGGGGGACTTTGGAAGCGAGATTAAGAAACTGGTGCAATAACTCCTTGGTAAGAATATTTAAGGCTATGCCTTTAATAATTGCTTGGGGTGTGTGGATGGCCAGAAATTCCAACTTGTTTGAAGACATGCATGTTACTCTTTTTTAGTAGCATCTTGGGGGCTTGGTATTCTTAGATATTTCCCTTAGGAAAATAATAATAAGTGAGCCAGGAATATCATATTTGAACAGGTGGACAAGGAAGGCCAATGGTTTTTTTTTATGGGGTTGTCCAAGGCAACCCACAGTAATGTGGAGTTGTAGGGATCATCCATCTTAGTCCAAGTCAAATATTCAAAATCAGAGCTAGGTTAGGGTTCAATACAAACAACTATGTTAAATTGTTTCCCTTAAAATTTCTCTTGTTGTTGGTAGTAGAAAAACGAACTCATAGTTTACAAGTATTTGGGGATTCCCTTAATATTGTAAAATGGGTAAAGGGGGAACAAAACTGCTCCTATTATCTTGTATTTCCTATTCTGGAGGAAGTAAAAGCTATTTTCTCCCATTTCAATTCTCTAAGGTTTGATCATGTTTACAAGGAGAGGAACACATAAGTTGATGCTATTTCTAATGCATGTTTAAATATGCTACATGGAAAATGACTCATCAAGGAAGAAAGAGAGGATGCAGTGTGTGAGTACTATCATTCACCTTCCCATAATCCTTGATAGGATGGAATGGTTTAAAATCCTAGTTCCAAATTTTGATTGAATGTTTTAAAAGGGAAACATGACAGTTAAAAGTTTTTAGATGAGAAACCTTTATTTATAGGTCTCAGAGATATGAAGCATCTTCACACATTTTATATGTTTGTATCTAAAAGGTTTGTTCCTTTCTTTTGAGGGATACAACCTTAAGAATTTTTGTATAAGTGGATCATTGGAATTTATACTAGATGATTATATATTATTTGAACAGTAATGAACTTACATGTGACAAGTCTAAGTGAAAGATGATAGACAAACTTATGTGTGACAAGTCTAAGTGAAAGATGATAGACAAACTTATGTGTGACAAGTCTAAGTGAAAGATGATAGACAAACTTATGTATTGGCCATCTTTTTTTACTTGAACTTCTTGGAATCCCTCGAGGATATGGGTGAAATGCTTGAATGCAAGCATATACAAAATGTAATTTTGTTTCTTGAAATAAAATTATGGTTTTTTTCCAAGGAAAATAAATAAATTAGTAGAAGATTTAAAGCTTGGAATTCTGCAAAGTTATCTAAGCTTTGACCTAGTCTTGCCTCAAAGTGGATGAATTGAGAATATGAAATAAATAACACCCCATCCACACTACTAAAATTATAAATACTTTGCAAAGCGCCATAAGGAAAACCCGATGCACGGATTTATCAATCTACAATTCACCCACCTACCTAACTAGTTTCTAAATTGAAACAAACTTCCATCTAGAAACTAAACACCCAACCTTGGAAATTATTTGAAAAGGGGGATTATATTTGGACTTGAAAGTGATATTATTCCTCGCCAACTAGATCGTCCAATATATGATGCATGGAAAGGCTCTTAAATATTTCAATTCCTTTTTTCAAACCATGTTTTCAAACATTCATCAATTAAAGTGCCTCTTCATACATTTGGAACACCTGTGAGAGCTTTGGCCTCCTTCTAAACATGTCATGTATATGAAAAATGAATTAGCAAATGAGAAATATTTTCTTCGTTCCCCTTCACATAAAATACAAATACTCAGTCCTTGGTGACCTCTCTTTTGGATATTCTCCCAAGTCAATACCTTATCTTTCAAAGACATCCACATAAACATCCTTGTATTTTGGGGAGCCTTCAGCTTCCAGAGATACTTCCACCACCAAAATGGACCTTGATCATCCAAAATAAACAATGATTTATAGCCATGTCGAGTTGTATAATGACCACCGAATTTATTATAATCCCAAGCAAGTAAGTCATGATCTTCTCTTGATCCAATATGCACCCTATTTAGTTTGACAATATAAGACTCCTATAATGTTGCTTGAGGACCTTCTAACCCTATTACTTGAGACTGTAACCACCCTTAAGACCAAATATTAGTATAGTTTGGATCTTGTACTTAAGAAAGTGTACAAAATCCCCTACCCTGGAAATCTACTATCATTTATTTTGGCCATACATGCCTTTCAACCCCCATAATGGCATCTATTCCCAATTTGAATTGAGTACCCTTTCCAACCATCCAAGCTAAGTGATTGCTAATAACTGGAAAAGCTAGAACAAAATATTTCCATAGGTTAGAAACGTTCTTTAGAATCTTCCTCGGAGACATAATCTAATCAATAAAAGTTCTAGGATTGACATACTTTTGTTATATGATTTTCTTCCATAGACCATTGCCTTTATGGCCCTCTGCAGATTCTTTGCTACTAATATTGTGCCAAATAAATGAATGTTTTTCAAACCCCATCCTCCCTCTCCCATCAACTTTTTTATCACTTTACATTTGACCAAGGGAATTTTTTATTCTTCCTTGTGACCTAACCATCCCGATCTTTCAAGTAACCCTTTTGGAATATGTGTTATTGAGAGAGAAAAAACAAGAATCACCTGCAACATATATTTCATCAAAGTTAGTTTCATACCCATGGATAGCCACCTATTGTGCCAATGATTAATTCTAGCTTTAATTCTCTCTAGCATCCAACCCTAGTCCTTCTTTTGATACCCATTTGATTTCAAGATATACACTAGATACTTAAATCTACCTTTGAAATCAATAAATTTAAAAGGACACATCTCACATAAGTTGTGTTCCAAACCCTCCTCCAACCCACTAAATGATGTTGAATATTAAGTTCCATACATGTGGCTATACTAAATAGATCTAAAATATCTTTTATCTTCCAAGCCTCCCTCAAGCTACCATTCAAAACAATAGAGAAACATTGACAAACATAATATGGGTTAAAGAGAGGGATCCACCAATCCTAAGTCTTGTAATATCTCTAGATCGCTTTTATTATAAAATGGATTGGTTGAAGGCTTTGACCACCAATGAGAAAAGTAAGGAACAGAGAGGGAACCATTAAGCCACTAGAAGGATTAAAAAAATAGAAGTAGAGCCATTTATGAGAAGCACAAAATGCATATATGTAACACAACCCACAATCTACTTGACCGCCACCAGACTAAAGCCCACATGCAACAACATTAAATGCAAAAACAACCATTATGGTGAGTCATAAGCTTTAGATAAAACAATATTTACGACCATTGTGGAAAGGATTTCCAACTTGATTGAATGCAAGCCCTCCGGGATTGAGCCAATAGCTTCAAAGATCTACCTCCTTGTGAAGAACCCAATCTACTCCTCATAAATCACATCAGAAAATATATTTTTTATCTTCACTAGTAGAATCTTGGTTATTATCTTATACACACAATTAAATAAAGAAATGGATTTAAATTCCTCAAAGGACTTTGGCTTCTCCTTCGTAGGTATGAAGACCAAGATAATATAATTAAAATTCACCCAACACCTTGCCATATATTCTAACTTCCTCCACCACCCTAAGAAAGTCATCCTCCGAGAGCTCAAAGAAACCCAAAAGTATTCCACTGACCAACTGTATGGACCTATAATTTTGTCCTTCTTAGAGGATCATAGAGAGGTCATCGACTCATCCTTGTAGATCTGCCTCCATCTATATCCAATTGTCTCCCTCATTGACAAACTTGGTGAAGTATGTAGTAAGTTTTAGAATCTCCTCTATGCTTGTTCTAATTGGTTTTGAATAAATTGATTTAAAGTGTTGAACCCTAATATTTGCAGTCTCTAATAAATTCCTCACCATGCCCCCTTCACCATCACACATTTCCCAAATGGTATTCAATTTCTTCCTTTGATTGGAAAAATGGTGCAAAAACTTAGTATTTTTATCACCTTTTTGATCCATATAGCCTTTCTCTTTAAAAAAACTCTCATCTTCCCTCTACGTTGGAATTTTATCCTTTTTCTTTTCCATTTATTTTAGTAATCATTTTTTTTCCTCATTAAACATACTCAACTCACTCCCTGCATATAAATATGAAATGGACTATCAACCTCTTTTAAATCTTTATGATTTTTATCTCTTTTTTTTATGAGACCCAAGCAACAACCACATTGTTCAACCTCTTTAATGCTCTTGTAAACTAAAAACAAGTTGTTTCCCCTAAGTTTGGATCAAAGGGATGCCATTCATTTTTCACCAGATCTTGGAATTCTTCATCGTCCAACCAAGATGCAATGAATTTTAAAGGACTACTTGACATGACATCCCACCTTTCCAACTGGGGAAAAATTAGGGCACAGTCTGAAACATCACTAGCATATACCCAAGACATTGACTTTTCAAGAGTTGAAAAAGGAGGCTCTAAAATAAGAAAATAGTCACGACTCTTGGATATGCCTACCTATATAGCATGATTAATCCACCAAGTTGGGATCAATTTAATAGGCTCCAAATCTATAAGGTTCACTTCTTTTATTTTATGCCTTAAGCAATTAGATTGAGGGTCTTGTCTAAGCACTTGTTCCCCAAACTTCCAACTTTGATAATGTAAAATTCAATATTTTCAAAAACTCCCCTTTAGTGCAACCAAGGAGAAAAATGAATCCCAAAATGATTACCTATAGTCATATGGCCCATAAAGATTTATGACTAAAATCTTTGTATCCAATTCTTTGAAGAAGAGGCTAGTGCAATGATCTAAATGAAGTAGAGAAGAATTTAACTAAGAAATAAAGTTCCCCCTAGTAGTCAATGAACCATCTAAATTTATGTTTTCACCTAGAGATAGAAATTCCATCCCCTTGAATTTGTTTTCAAAAAACTAATTATCTTAGTGCCTCCCCCCATCATCTCTTGTAATAATATAATATCCAGATTAGGTACATCTACTAATCTTCCTAAGTCCAATCTTTATATAGATTGCCTTGGCCTCTTATATTTAAAGAGGGAATGACCATTTTAAATCTGCATTAGGGTTTCCCCCTGCTCTAAGGACCCCATTTAGCATCTTTTGTTTACCATATTTATTCTCTATTTTAGATTTCTCCTGTACATGAAATAATAAAGAATTTCTTATTAGATTTTCATTAGTTTTGTTAACATTATATTTACCCTAGTGCCCTGGAGAAACCCTAACTGGCAGCTTCCTTAGCCTTCCTCGGCCTCCTGGACGCTCCTTGGCACGCCCATGGCCTCTGAGAACCTGGATCTCGATCCCCCTCCTGACTTCCTTGGCGAAATCATAGCCTTCAAATACCTTGTAGGCTCGCTCCCTCCCCCTCCGACCCGACAAAGAACCTCCCAGTTTGTGAAGAAACTGGATCAGATTCTGGAAGTTTCAATCCCCAACACTTCAGAAAGATGAAAAGCCCTCTCCTTTGCATCACGAGCTTTGGTTGGACAGTTCATGGGCCTTTGGCCCTCACCTCGACAAATAAATATTTGGATTGAGCGGAACTGGCACCCCCTGGTTCAAGGACGGATGAATCACTTCTTCTGTGGTAAGGGCTTCTATATTTTCTAATTCAATCTAAAATCAGATAAGGATCTCATCTTTAGAAATGGACCATATTTATTTGGTCCTAGAGGCTTATACTTAAACAAATGGACCCCAGATTTTGATCCTGAAAATCACATCCCCTCAATTGTGCCAGTCTGGGTAAGGATCCCACATTTTCCCTTCCATTGCTGGGGAGATGAAGTTTTGAAAAGCATAGGAGATGCCCTAGGGAAGTATATTGATAGGGTAGAGCCCAAATCCAGCTTTTATTCCTGTGCACAAATATGTGTAGAAGTAGATCTAGAAAAAGGGCTCCCAGAAGCAATCAAGCTAAAGCTAGATGAATGGATCCACATCCAAAAACTCGACTACGAACAATTGCCTTTCAAGTGCAAATATTGTCACGAATACGGCCATTTTGCAAAGAACTATCCAATTATCAAACATCCCTCAGAAAATGACGCTCCCTCTCAGGAAGATGGTTGGCAACAGGTTCGCAAAAAAACACCAGTGGTAAAATCAATGGATCTCGTGCAGGACCCTCAGGCTCCCAACCTCTGGAATAACCTTCAAGGAAAAATCCAGGTCCAAAATCCCCACTTAAAAAGTCTCCTATGTCGATCACCAACCCCCCTCCTAGCATCAACCCCTTTGAACTCCTAGGTGAATCTTCCTCAAAACAGAACCCCCCTTCAACACCATTCCCCTCCACGTTCCCTGATCCACCCCTAATTAGCATCAATGATGACCCTGAAACAGAGGACCCCTCCACGGAAGACACAAATACATCAGCGCAACAAGAAACTTCAAGCTCAAATATGCATGTGCAATGTCCATGGGAAAAAGAAAAAGGAGAAATCCCACCGAAAAAGCCAAGGAGATCAGAGTGGCGCACAAATAAGGAAGTCAGAGAAGATACAACAGCTAAAGAAAAAGCATAAGGAAAACATCAAACTATAGAGCACACTATCCATATATCAACAAGAAAAGTGGGTACCAAAGGAATGGAACACTCGGCCCTTGGCATCCGAGC
>ML837903.1:60126-81174 GCA_009831015.1 Picea engelmannii | reverse complement strand
GCCATTTATTTAACCTGGATCTTCGCTTTAGGCTCTGGATGACCAACTTCACTCACCCTACGACAGTTCGACTCCCGCACCGATTAACCCATCTCTCTCGCTTGTGGGTAATGATGAATTCTCCTACTTATAGCGGCCTGTTGAGGCCCCTCTCCAGTTGTGTTCTCCTACTATGATCATCCGTCAATCCCAGTTTCCCTCGCGACTCTGAAATCCTCCCTCGACAACCCTCAACATATTCTTTGCACCCTCCTTGCCCACTGCACCACCATGCGTCGTAGGTCAAAAGAACCCTGAACTTGCCCGGATCAAAATCAAATGTAGATATTGAAGCTCAGACACAACCAAGAACTATCTATCATGCTCAGGGGATTCAACCGTAACATGAAGCAGATCGAAGAACTCAATCCACCCAGGAAACCCCCAGCAGCACGCCCACTCAGCAAGCACGGATGAATCTTGGATCCCCTCCTCCATTCACTCGGTGGCCAGCAACGACCAACATGTTCCAATGGCTCCTGGATTCTCTGATTGTGTCTGGGAAGGAGAAAATCAAGCTTAGAAACAAGGGGAAGCGACCCAAGAAGAGGAGAACCGCGCACCATATTGGGACGATCCAAGTCCTCCCCACCCTTGGTCCAGGTTCTCCATGAATTATAAATTTCAGTTTTTTTTGAATAGTTTTATAGCCATCTTCACATGGAAAGTTTGTAGTTCATATAGCACAATGGCCATTCTCCATTCTGGCATAAAAATCCATGTTTGTAATCATGACACTAGTAGAAGGATAGAGCCGCAGACTGTTATTTTTTGTAATCTGGGCAACTTTTGGTAATATACAAAATATTTGTTTCTGTTAAAAAAAAACATTATATTTACCATAGCATTTTTATCTTCTTTTAACATTCAATAACCATATACTGAAATATATAAGTAACAGATAAACAAGCACAAGAAGACACAAAGATTATCGTGGGAAAACCCCAAACTCGAGGAAAACCCAGCCAACTTTTCTTAGAGAGAATCTTTCTAATATTCCAATACAACCATGAACAAGCTCTATTCACAATACTAAACCAACAATGAAGAAACCTTAATAACAAATATTTATCTCTTCTTCTTGTCAAACCCTAGCGAGGGTAGACAAATGAGTTAACACAAAACTTGCGCAATATAGGTGAATCATAAGAGAAAGATAGTGCACCACAGAACTGACACAACTAGTAACTACATTGTAATTGTTACTGCAACTACAACTGCTACTGCAACAGCAGCGACAACTGTAATTGGCATGAAGCAACTCGGCAACACCACACAACCTTAATGCAAATTTTCTAGAGGTAGTGCACAAGAGAGATCACCAAGAGCCACCAAGAACATCCTTCCCCTAGTGGGATGCACTCCCCAAGAGAAAGAGGATTGAGAAATAGCGAAACTACCACAACTGTAGCTGCTAGCTTCCTAGTGCACATTCCAAAAGGAGAACTGTCTGACTGTACAAATGAAATGAGCCAACCCTGTATTATACTAATCTGGGCGCATGTTTGGGGATGACTTCTTATTCTCGGTCTTCATATTTACTTTATTATTTCTCTAGGCTAACTTCTCTTCCTGAAAAATTAGATTTCCACATTATTATTTTCCCATGGGTTGACTTCTCTTCCAGAGTGTTCTTCAATTGTTCAATGGTCTTCCTTTGACTTATGTAATCTTAGTCTTCTCTAAGAAAAGTTGTCTAGGAGGGAATACCTCCCGCATCTACCAAAATATCAAGACTCCCTCATAGCTAGGGAGGTATTCTACCAAGATGTTTTCTTCTAGTAGTCCAATGACTACCACTATAGTCCAATGAATATACTCCAATCATTTAGTAGCCCCAAGGATACCAGTATGTCATCAATAGCTCAAAACTTCCACCATAGTCTCTATGACTATGTTGCAATCAATTAGTAGCACACAACTACTACCATGTAATCCAGTAGTACAAAATTATTGCCATAGTCTCGACGACTATGTAGCAATCAACTAGTAGCACATAACTATTACCATGTTGTCGAGTAGTACACAACTATTGCCATAGTCTCTATGACTATGTAGCAATCAACTAGTAGCACACAACTACTACCATGTTGTCCAGTAGTACACAACTACCTCCATAGTCTCCACGACTATGTTGTGATGTTTCTCCTCTCCTAGTAGTCTTATTCACACCCATCCACTGGGAAAGAATATGACCATAGCCCCAAGGCTACACCATGGTCCAAGACCATGCTACAAGTCCCATTCACACCTAGCCACCTCACATGGCGTAGGAAAGACTTGTGCCAGGCTACACATTACTCCCTCGGTCACTCCACATGACTGATCTGGGAAACCCTTGTTAAAGGGGGAGCTTGCTAGAGGAGAAACAACACACCTCCCTCTCAACGAGGGTGGACATTTTGCATAATGCCAAGCTTGTCTATGAAGTACTCATACTTCACTCTAGAGAGAGGCTTGGTGAGAATGTTCGCTATCTACTCACCTATGGATATGTATTGGAGCTCCACTGCTCCTCTCTGCACCATTTCTTGGATGTAATGATATTTGATCTCTATATGATTTGACTTGTCAAGGAAGATTGGATTCTCTGAATGCTTCACACAACTTTGATTATCAAAACATATCAAAGTTGGCTCCAACTCTAGATCAAATAACCCTGCAAGCAACTTTTGAAGCCACATTTATTCACGGCTTGCAACACTGGCTACAATATACTCTGCCTCTATTGTATTAAGTTCCACTGACATCTGTTTTTTTCTAAACCATGAGATCATACTTGATCCCAAATTGAAGCAACATCTTGATGTTCTTTTCTCATCCACTAGACTCTCTACCCAGTTAGAGTCTGTATAACCTTGCATCTTTATTGCACCGTCCGATACATATCTAAGCCCATATCCATCTATACCATGCAGGTACCTCAACACATGCTTTGTTGCTATCCAATGTACATGTCTAGGCTCAACCATGTACTGACTCAATGTGTTCACTACAAGGCATATATCTGACCTGGTGTTAACCAGGTATATCAAGGATCTAATCAATCGTCTGTACATTGAGGGATCAACCAAATTTGAAGATGAATCACTCAGGAGCTTCAGATTCATAACCATAGGTGTGGCCATGGACTTGTAGTCCATCATTCTGAATATTTGCAGGATATCAACTGTATATTTTCCTTGGATAAGGAAAATATCATCTGTTCTCTACCACACCTCTAATCCCATCAATTCCAAATCCTTCATTTTGAACTCTAAAGTGAGTTCCCTTTTGTACCCATCTATGAGCTTCTCATCCCCTGCAAGAAATAGGTCATCTTATATCAAGGGGAAACCATTCCCAAGCTCATAAAATAACTGTCTGTTCTGGAATACCATGCCCTGGGTGCTTGCTTAAGCCCGTACAAAGCTTTCTTTGATTTGTAGACATGAGACTCCTTCTCATGTATCTTATGGATGCTCTATGTACACTTCTTATGGCTACTAGAGCAAGTGTTTCGTCATAATATTCTCCCTCTTTATGGGAGAATCCTCTAGCCACAAATATAGCTTTGCACTTCTCTATGTCGTCATCTGCAACATGCTTGATCTTGTAGATCCACTTGGAAGTCACTATCGACTTCCATTATGGTCTTGGAATCATTTCCCACACATTATTCCTCATTATGGACCGATAGTCTTCCATCATGGCATACTTCCACACGTGATGCTTAGCAGATTCCTCAAAAGTGGAAGGTTTTGAATCAATGATTTTACTCATCAATGCCACATAGTTGGAAAACTTGTGTGGTCTCTTGCTCTCTTTAAAAGAGCCTCTGGGGGTTGCATGTCCTTCAGCTCCCTACAAAGTGTTATGAAGCCATGTTGGTCTCTTCTTGGTAACTATAATTTATCTAGGTGGATCTATAGGTATCTCTGGCTCTATTGTCTCATTCTGATCTTCTGGGATATGTTCTTATGGAGTAGAGTCCATCATTACTATTTTCTAGTAAGTAATGGTCCTAATGGAAGTGTACCAGGTGATTGGACCAAAGTTCTTCTCATGGTCCGGTCCCTCTGAGTCGAATGACTCTCTTTGATATCAGGCTCAGTCTGAGTCTGCATACTCCCTCTAGGATTTGACTCCCTCTAAGTCTATATACTCCCTCTGCATCTGTTTACTTCCTCCAAAGTCTAATCTCATATGAACTATACTGGGAGGATGCTCCTCCCTACTAGATCCTGAGGGATGACTACTTATGAACTCTGTCTCCTTCTGAGTTGGTATTTGGTGGGACCACCTGCCTCACCATTGTAGTGTTTCTAGGTAGGAACTTCTAGCTCTACTGATTCTTCCTGGTGATCTGAAGAGTGATCAACTGAACTATATGGATCTTTACAGACATCCTTTGGATCCTTCTCCTCCTCACAATCAATCTCCATGTGGAACACTTTGTATCCCCATAACATATCCTTTTTGCCAGAAGGTTCTGACTTTGTCCTCTTCTCCTTCGTTACATGGATGTGTACAGTCAAGTACACAACTCTATGTCTGGAGAGTCTTCTCCATGTCTCAGCTAGAGACCATCTAATATGTTTCCTCTTCCAACCATCACTATAGCTCCCTCTTAGAGCTATCACTTGTGACTTGCCCAGAAAAAGAGCAACAACAAAGGAAAATAACAGGCATGAACAACATTCTTATGATAAGAAAAATAATATAAGCAAGAATAGGAACAATCATCACAGTAGCTCCTTCTCAGAGATATCACTTATGACCTGCCTAGGACACTAGCCAAAACAAAATACAATAACAAGAAATAAGAACAACACTCTTCAAAACTCTTCCAATGTTGTGACCAATCATTCCTCCATAGTAACCTATCCGAAACAAGAAACAAGAGCAACAACATCTACATGGTAACCTCCATGGAATTTAACAAGATAAACTTCCTGGGACAAAGTCAACAACCAAGAGCATCTCCCATAAGAGATCAATTTCATTTTGTAAATAAGTGCATCATTAGTACATGATTATCATTGTACTAACAATATTAGAGTGTTGCTAACCAAAAGTACTCAACAATAATAGAACTCTAAACATTGTTGTTCTAATTACAACATTTACTTAAGTTGCATCAATATAAATATCAAACTTGATATGAAAACCTGGAGTCTATTTGTTGCTCTTCAAATTTGAGTTGTCATATATTGTAGGAGACAACATCACCGCTGCCTCCAACTCGTGGGCTTCCTTCGAGTACACTAGATCTAAGATCCCTTTGGATCTATTGTCACTACTTGGATAAATGTCCTCTTGCCAATTGTACATCTCCTGTAAACACCCTCATTTTATATGTGAGTGCACCATCCATCTGTGTCTTCTAATATCATACATTACATCAATAAGAAAAAGTTAGAAATCTGAATTAGAAGGTTCAATGTCCAGGAAAATGTCAACAAGCCTAAAACCCTAAAAAAACAACTTTGACCGAAAGTCAATCTGAAATATGCAGCATGTGTGGTAGGGCAAGGTGAAATGATATATGCTAAAATTTGTCCCAATCAAATTTATAATATGTGCTCAATGAGCTTGACAAAAGAAAACTATGCAACGACAAATTTCAACAATGTGTCAAATCTCACAATCTTCCTTCCAGTGGTTAGACTGTTATGAAGGAAACTTTCTCTGATACAATGTTAGATTTTCATTAGTTTTGTTAACATTAGATTTACCATAGCATTTTTATCTTATTTTAACATTCAATACCATATACTAAAATATATAAGCAACAGATAAACAAGTAAAATAAGACACAAAGATTTATCCTGGGAAAACCCCAAACTTTGGGAAAAACCTGGCCAAATTTTCTTAGAGAGAATATTTCTAATATTCCAATACAACCATGAACAAGCTTTGTTCACAAGAGTAAACCAACAATGAAAAAACCATAATAAGAAATACTTATCTCTTCTTTTTGTCAAACCCTAGAGAGGGTAGAGAACTGAGTCACCACAGAACTAGCGCATCACTAGAGCAAGATAGTGCACCACAAAACTGGCACAACTGATAACTGGTAACTTCCCTATAATAGCTACTGCAACTACAACTGCTACTACAACTATAACTACAATTGCAACTGGCATGAAGCAACTGGGCAACACCACACAACCTTAGTGCAACTCTCCCATAGGTAATGCACAAGAGAGAACACCAAGAGCCACCAAGAATATCCTTCCCCGAGTGGGGCACACTCTCCAAGAGAACCAAAACCCATAAATAGGAAAACTTCCACAACTGCAACTACTAGCTACCTAGTCCTCACTACAGAAGGAGAACTACCTGAATGTACAAATGAAATGATCCAACCCTGTATTTATACTAATCTGGGCACATGTCTGAGGCTGACTTCTTATTATGGGTATTCATATTTACTTTATTATTTTTGTGGGCCGACTTCTCTTTCTAGAAATTATATTTCCACTTTATTATTTTCTTGTGGGATGACTTCTCTTCCGAGGTGTTCTTCAATTGTTCAGTGGTCTTCCTTTGACTTCTAGAATCTTCTTCTTCTCTAAGAAAAGTTTTCCAGGAGGGAATACCTCTCATGACTACCAAAACATCAACATTTCTTACCATTGAAGAGGAAGCAACACCCGAGAGGGAATCCATGTCAATACCCAAACCCCTTGACTTTATTGAATGAGTTTGGGTCTTAGGCCTTAGAGAATACCCACAAGTGGATGGATTTTCTGAGATATCATTTGAAGTACCTACCCCTTGACTAGAGAAATCATGAATGGGTGATAAATCCTTCCTAAAACCCACCAAATCATAATCGAGAGTAACCACACTCAACCTAGTTGAAACATCACTACTTTTGTTTTTGCCTACTCGTATTGTATAAGTTTGAATTTTGGAAGAATGAACGTAGACTTCTTGTGAAGTAGGCCAATTACCAAATCCAACACATACCTTTCCAAAGGAAAAATCGGAGCATGTGAAATAAAGTTAGAATTAGAAAAATGATTGAGTGTGGAATCTTCCAAGACTGGGCTCTAATTCTCAAGAACATTTGGCAGTTTTTGACAATATCTCTGAGAAATCATTTATGTATGAAACAAGTTCTTTGGACCATGTAATTTTAGAGATATCTGAATTGTAGGCCCATTTGGAGCACCACACTTAGCGATTGAAAAAATAACCCTCGAACCAGTCTGAACCTCTACCTCTTTCAAACGATCAATAGCCTTTATAGGTGAAATTGGGGATCCATTCAACATAACCACATTTACCAACCTACCACCTTCAACATCGCTCACTTGAAGAAACACTATCTCATCACTTGATAAAATAGTTGCCAACAATGGTTCTATAATTGGAGCCATAAAAAGTTGGGAATATTTAGCATGTGGTTTATCTCCACCATACACCATAAAAACCTCCTCCTTCTTCCATACATTTTTCAAAAAGGGCTAGGAGTAGTTTTCAACCACATGACCATAACAATGCAAACATAAACACCTAAACATAATCCTTTCATAGTCAAGGATATTCATATGAGCCTTATCCCCCACCATTATCTCCATTAACTCATGTAAACATCCCCACACATCTGTTTTCACCAGATCTTCATCCACCCCACAAATCAAATTGGATTAAAATGAGGCATCCACATCTACGCTTTTCCCTAATGAATCCCCCATAAACTACAAGATTTTCTCAGACCATAAATCCATAAGGAGCCTTGACAAATGAACCCAAATTGGAATTTTCTTCACTTCTCTAGATCTCAAGCCAAAACATATTGACCACATCTTTAATGTTATATATGTCAAGCCCTATTACCTATGTCCTTTCAAAATATTTTTTGCATCGAGTTTTGAACAAAATAAAATCCCTTCTAAGCATGTGCCAATAAGTGGAAAATTGGCCCATAACTAAGGAGAGGAACCCAATATTTTTGCACCCAGGCATTTAAATTATAAATTGAAATGTGTTTCTCATGGATTTTTCCTATAAGGGATTTTTCAACATACTCAACCACCTATTCAATTCTTATATCCTCTCCTAAAACCATTTTCCCCCCAACCTTTCTCTTCCTCTTCTCTTCCACTCTGTTATAACCCTATATTTCATAGTATCACCTGGTGATTAGAATTTTTTCCTCTAGTCATATTTGATTGTAAATGATGTTTTATTCTTCAAATGATTTACAAAAAGAAAAGAAAAAGAATAAAAAAAAAGAAAAGAAAAAGATAAAAATAGAAAAAATGAAAAGAGGGTATAAAAATAAAAATAAAAAGAGAAAATATAGAACCCCATGAAAAAAATAAATGTGGTTTGATTCATACTATATAATCATGATCAAACCTTTTAAATTTATGTTGATAGGTTAGTGAATAAATTTGGTCAAACAGTTTAATCTTGGAAAAATTAGTTAGGTTAGAATAATAATTAATCCAACAGTCTAAGTTGGATTAATGTGCTAGTTGATTAGGTTAGGAGTTAGGTTAGAAATGTTTATTTCAATAAAAATTGCAAAGGGATTGTTAAAATACCCTTTATTTTGAGCTAATTTGATGCTTTTTGCTTAGGAAATAATACCTTGGAGAAAAAATAAGAAAGGGTAAGCTTAGCGCTGCCCATCGCATGATTTTATCCTAAGTTCTATTGTGGATATGACTATTTGTCAGGTTGCGACTAAAAGGCACACAACTTCCATCGGCGACATCGAGCAGCGCCTAGATCAATGACCATCAGTGCATTTTGGACCCCCTGTTCTTTTTTCCTTTAACGGTGGGGGGGGGTCCAGAAAAGTGGTTTCCCCCGTGCGGGACCCACATAACATGTCACCCTCTCAGCATTTCGAACCCCCCCCCCCACTCAAATACACTTACTGCCTACCCCTCCCTCTGGAATCCTGCCTAACCGCCTACCTCACTCTGTCATCGTACCCCACTATCACCTGTCACACCCCACATACCCGTTGGCCAATCAATGCCCTCCCTATGCCCGTTATACACCCATTCATCACCCCGTGCCATAATTGATACCTCTGTGCGCCGTATAACCCTGTTTCTTCACCACTGCTACACTATTTTCAAATCCAGACACTGTCGACACCGTGCCAAATCCAGTTTTCGAGCCAACTGCCACCAAGGTCCATTGTTGATAGACGCTATTAACCTGGGTAATTACAGTCATCCATCAATTCAACTTCAGAACTCTGTTAGTCATGGATCCCAAAGCTAAATCTCCTGAGACATCCGAAAATCCATTTCTTCCCCCTCCCGTCGACCTGGATCATATTCCCCTAGAAGATAAAGACTACAAAATTACAGAGCCGAAGTGTGAATTCGACTTCTTCGAATTACACTTCTGGCTAAAATATATTTTCTTGGATCAAATTGATGAAATTGGACTTTGGGAGTCCAATTTTCCCCTGTACAGGTTACCCTAGACCTTCCACTTCCCGAAATTTGCCTTGAAATGCCAAGCCCGTTATTTTTCTGACCAAAGGACCATCGTTTCCTCTTCTGATGAAACCATGTTCACCGTTACCCCCGAATCCATTAATCAGATGTTACATATCCCAAGAATTGACCCTGCAATCCCTTTCTCTATCAAATCCTTGAATGATCTTTATTAGAAACTTTATTTCCCCCAAAGAGCACAGATTTTCGAAATCTTTCTGCCAGAAGATGCTCAGTTGCCCAAGAAAAACCCTCCCTATCCATCTTCCATCTTCTCTGTCAGGGAAAAATAAATTATCTCTACCCTCTGATACCTGTTAGGATACTTTTCAGATGAATGGGTAGATGAACCTATCTTAGGTGTTCTGTCCATTTTCTCCACAGAAGAAAAATCTACAGTCCAATTTGATTTTAGTTAGTTTTTGGTCGACAACATACATGATCAGTTTTTCAGATTTTCAATAGAGGGAATGTTCAGATATTCCTTAGTGCTTATGTACCTATTCTTTTTCTTTCAGTCAAAAGAACAGAGACAAGAATCAATGAAGAAGTCTAGAGAATTCTTCACCTCTCTGATTTGGCCAAAACAAGAGATTGGTATATGTATCAAAACCACACTGAAATAAGCATATATGGATGTGAATTGCCACCATACAGACTGCCAAAATATCTCCCTATTAGGATATTTGCATTGGAATATATCAGGCAGATGGTAAACTTTGATGACGTCCATTTTGTATCGGTCAAGAAGAAACAACAACTGAGAATCAAGACCCAAATTGGTTCTTTCATATGCAACAACAGAGTTGCAGTAGAAGAGGTAGACAAACTCTTGAAACATATAAACTTCACTTGGAGTTTCACATGGAATTATGACCCATTTTGTGTCATCTCAAAGCTCAGGGTCAAACAAAAGAGCACTCCTTATGCTCATGTACACAAGCCAGAGGTAGAAAATTATATGAATCAGACAGATTGGCAAGAATATACATTATTGGAAACAGAAGAACAACCTCCCCTTGTCACTGCTTCACATACCAACACACCTCAAGTACAAACAGAAAAGAGAGCAAGGAAAGAGGTTTCCCCTTTATTCACAAAGGTTTCAGTTGAAGATTTTCAAGTCTACAGAAAGAGGGATAAAACTAGTCACACACCAGACCTGCTTAAAGAAGGAGAAATGCAATCCACCATAGTCATGGAGGGACCACATTCCTCAACCTTCTCAGGCAGCCAATTCATAGTGTCCACATATTCATCTAAAAAACAAACAGACACTACTATGTCAGTCAAATCCTCTCATGAGCCAACATGGTCAAATATCTTTGACAAATACAAACAGATCAAGCAGATGAATGAACTCCTAAACAACAACACATATGCCCAATTCTGGAAGCAGACCTCCACTGCCCAGCATAAACTACTATCAGCCTTTGATACAGAGAAAGTAAGAATGCAAATGGAATTCCTGCAAGCACAAGTCCCTCATCCCAAGACAACTATTGATTACAAGAAGACCTCTTTTGAGTTTGATGTAAAGGAGGTCCATCCAGTGGACCAAATGGACATGCACAGGAAAATAGGGGAGATTATATTCTCCACTCTAAAAAACACCTCATTGACTTCTTCAACATTGCAGGTGTCTCTGAATAACATCCAATCCCAATTGAAGCTGGAGAAGATATCATCTTTGGCAAAGGAAAACAAGATCAAATCCCTAGAAGAGTTGGTGCTAAAGATTGGGTATGACCCATCAAATGTCAAGGCAGCTGAAGAATTGTTGAAGAAGAAAAATGCTGATATAACATCCTTGAGAAAGCAACTGAAGCTTCCAGCCACTGAATATTCACAAGCAAAGGAGGTGGCTGAAATTGAAGGCCACAAAGAGGATCGACCAATAATAAAACAAACTATTCATAGGATTCTTGTGTCAGATTGTTGGTGATGTCTCTCTTTCTTTGTTGAATGTTTTCTTATTCTCTGTGATCATTTATGTTATTCTAATCATTGAAAGGAAGTTAATAGAACATAATTTATCTTGTATATTATGCCTCTGATCTTTTAATGGTCTATATGTTTTTCATCTAAAATTGAGTAAGGGGATTCTTAGGTGCTCCTTTGCTTAGTGGACTCTCACACTTTTGATGTCTCATTCACCTCATTTAATCTCAATAGATCTAACAGTTTTACTACCTTGCGCTGTGAAGAAAACCTCATAAAAAGTTGACTCTGATTCTCATCTTTAATACAGACCCCATAGCCCAATGGAAATTTAATGCATTCTTTCAGCCAACTATTACAAACAAACAAACAAATTCGGACTATCACAACTAGCCTAATATTCAAAACTTAAACAAAGCTAAATCTTACAGAGACATCCCTCTCTGAAATTGGCAGGGCCAGATCCCAGTTTCAAAAGTGGTTTTGGTAGTTACTTCTGTCAATTTCTTCTACCCTTGACAACCTTTGGGAATTACAAAGTGGTAACATAGTGGCGACCATACTGGGGACTGAACAAATTTTCTAATTTTATGAATCGTCTTCCCTAGTTAAGAAAACTTTATTTCGGAACAATCAAAGATCTAAATTTCAAGAGATAAATGTTCAGAGGTTGCTAAAATCTGTAAATGATTAGTTAGGTTTCTAAAAGTTTAAAGTTCTAGCTTCGAAAAGTATTCATACCAAATCTCACCCTGATCCAGAACATGTAACAGTGGTAGATAATCCAGAAAAGTTAATTAGAAAAATAATCACAACAGAAAGTCAAGGGAGCAGTAGTCCTCTTCCAAGGGGCACTTCTCTTCCAGAGAAGTTTGTCACCATCCAGGACATCCAATTTGATCTACCTTTTGAGCATAGCCTTTTCAAAACCAAATTTGATAGCTTTGTTGTTGAAACAGTCCTAGATCAAGCCATCCTCCAACCTAGAACCCCAGAAAGACTCTCTCCTGGAATAGATTTTGATCAGAAAATCCTTAAAGATTTCGAGAAATTACAAGATCTAGCATCAGACCTTGACCAAGCTTTGCATAAAGCCTACATTCAATAGTTTGTTGAGATTTCTTCCCTTTCTATCTCTTTATCTTATGTTAATCCTCAAATAAATCATTCTATATCTATGAGCCCTACTTCTTCCACATCATCTATCACTTCTCCAATGGTCATACAACTTACAATCCAACCTACTATAGGAGTTCCTTCTAACCAATCTCCTCCACCAATCATGGCATAAAGATATGCTCCCCTTGTTTTTGTTGCTCCCTTACACAACATGCCCCGGGATCATCAAACTAGGATTCCTCAGTTTGATGGCACTGGAAGCCTGAATGGACAACAACATGTGGACAAAATGACTGACTTCTCCTATTTACAGGAAGTAGATGAGGCAGATGTCCAAATGAGACTCTTTGCACAAAGTTTAATTGGTGATGTTAAGAAATGGTTCAAAGCCTTACCAGCTGCTAGCATTGTTGATATTGTTTCATTTCACCAATCTTTTCTCAATAGATGGGAAATAAAGAAAAACCCACTCCAAATTTTATCTGAATATAAAAGTATCAGAAGAAACCAAGGGGAAAGTGTACATGACTATTGCACTCATTTGAACAATATCTATAATGCAATTCCTACTAACATTAAACCTCCTCAAGTCTTAGCTTTGATTAAGTTCCTTGATGGTTTTGATGCTGACATGTCCTACCAATTGAGAGAAAGAAACCCTGCAACTATGGAAGATATAAAAAAATGTGTTGTGAGTGTTGAAGCAAACATGTTGGCTAGGAGATCTAGGAAAAGAACAAAAAGGAGATTAACAATCAAGGAAGAACCATCCACTTCCATTGTAGATGCAAAATAGATTCCTTAGTCAGAACTATGGAAAGAATGATAGAAAGATTACAAATCACTGACAGGAACCCACCTAGAGAGAATCAACCTACTCCTGAAATCCGAAATCCCAATTTCAAGAGAAATCCTCCCCAGATCAGACAAAGAGAACCTATAGAATAGAGAGGTCATGATCAATAGATTAGTCTACCTTTTCATGAAAACTATGTTGATGAGGGGGGAGAAACTATCAAGGGACTAGATGGCATTCACATAAATCTTATGGGAATAAATGACAATGATTCCATCTTTCTTACCCAAGAAGAACATGATTTTTTCCTCCTTTCACAGACTGAAGTAGATGAGGAAGAATCAGAACAACAATCTTTTGAAAACACAATAATGGAAGTTCATAGGAAATACAACTTGAGAAGTAAAAAGTCTAATGATAATCCAACCAAGAAAGCTTCTGAAATTAAGGAAACCTCAGATACTCTTGCCAAGAAAATTCCTGAAAAGAAAAACTGAAAGGTCCCTACAAAAAGAACACCTAACTCTGTACCAAAATCAACTCAAACTGATGTTGCCTCCACCAGTCATCCCAATCCTACTACACAGAAGAATGTGGCTGAGAAATCAGATTTTCAGAGTCAAAACATAACTCCTACCGCATTCAGTCTGGAAAGTGAATTGGCTAAACTCAAAATACATATTCCTCTGTCAGAATTGATGAACAAGAATGCTTACAAATCACAAGTGAGCAAAGCTTTGAACATGGAACCAGGAGTAGGTACAAACACAGTGAACATTGTTGATGATCAACCAGAGTTGTTGTTTGGGCCTGAAGTTGAGGGAAAAGTTGAAGGTGGTTATGTTCCTCCTTTTTACATTAGTTTAAATATTCAAGATAAGACATTACACAATGCCATGCTAGGTTCTGGTGCTTCTCATAACCTTATGCCTAAGGTTGTGATGGAGAAATTAGGGCTTGATATCACCAACCCTTACAAGGATTTATAATCCTTTGATTCAAGCAAAGTTAAATGCAGAGATCTTATCAAAGACTTATGTATTACCTTGGCACAAATCCCAGCCAAAATCATGGTAGTGGACATTGTTGTTGTAGATATACCTCCAAAGTATGGCATGTTGTTGTCTTGATCATGGGGAGCCAAATTACAGGGTACCTTACAGCTAGATATGTTCTATGCCACCATCCCATTATTTGGTCAGCAAAGAAGATTGTACAGGGAGACACTGATGAAATATATGGTTAGTAGTTAAGAGAAACCACATAACTACCCCTTATACTCTGTTCATTTTTATCTTGACTCTTTTATTTTGTATAATGATGGAGACATGGAAAGTCAAATTGCACAATTGGAAGATGATGTGTATAACTTGGAGGAAAGCAAAGCAACCCCTAAAGAAGATAAAACAGTGACAATACAAATCGATGAACCAGTGGAACCTCTCTGTAGTTTAGACTTTGATGGTGTTGTCAGTAAAGAAGGATCTGGAGCTAGAGTGTGGGTGTTCAATTCAAAAGCAAGATATTCAGAAATCCATTCTTACAAATTAAATTTTCAGTGTACCAACAACATAGCTGAGTATGAAACATTAATGTTAGGACTAAAATTGTTAAAAAAACTTGGTGCCAAAAGAATTTCAGTAAGACGTGATTTTGAACTCATCATAAATTAGATCAAAGGTGAGTACTCTGCCAAACACCCGAGACTAATGGCTTATATAAATGTTGTTCTTGACTTTTTGCAATGCTTTACTGAATATGACTTGCAGGTGATTCCCAGAGGCCAAAACATACTTGCTAATGGACTGGCTACTTCAGCAACCACTTGTAAAATACAATTTCATCCTAATCGGCAGTACACAGTTGAGGTGAAATGCAAACCTACTGTCCCGGACAATATCAGGTATTGACAAGTTTTTAGTAATGATGAACAGATTGATGATTTTCTGCAATCCAAATGAGAATTTGAATGTGAAAAATTGATGTAGATAGTGATAATGAAAGTGTAAATAAAATAGATTTAGAACAAATGAATGAAAAAGAAGAAAATTCATATTTTTTGCAATTAAAGGATAACATTCTGCCTAGAGGGTTAGTCCCATTGGAAGAACTGTTTGATTTCAATGATGTGGCTAAAAAATCAAAAATTGAACCTACTGGAAAAGATATTGAGGATTGTAACATAGGAACTGATAAGGAACCAAAAATGATTAAACTATCCAAATCTTTACCTCCTTCCCAAAAACAGAAATATATAGAATTGTTCAAGGAATTTGTAAATGTTTTTGCATGGAGCTATGAAGATCTAAAATCTTATGACACTAGCATTCTACAACATAAAAGTCCCATAAAATAAGATCGTAATCCTTTCAGACTAAAACTTAGAAGAATTAACCCAAAGTTGATGCCTCTAATTGAAAAGGAAATAAAGAAAATGTATGATGCTAAAATCATTGTCCCATTAAGGTTTTATAAATGGGTGTCCAATTTAGTTCCTACCAGAAAGAAAAGTGGAGAGATCAGACTGTGTATTGATTTTAGAAACCTCGATAAAGTCTCACTTAAAGACAACTACCCCTTGCCCAAAATGGATCATATTTTGTAGAAGCTGGTTGAATCTAGTAGAATTTCATTGTTAGATGGTTTTTCTAGCTATAACCAAGTGTTAGTACACCTTGACGACCAAGAGAAAACAATGTTCACTACACCTTGGGGCACTTTCATGTATGTGAAAATGCCTTTTGGTTTAATGAATGCTAGGGCCACATTTCAGAGAGAAATGGACATTGATTTTGTGGATGAACTTGGAAGATTCATTTTCATATACCTAAATGGCATAACTATTTTTTCAAAAACATATGAAGAACACTTACTCCACCTTAGAAAAGTTTTTGAAAAATGCAGGAAATTTGGAATCTCACTAAATCCCAAGAAAAAATTGTTTTGTCTAGAGGAAGGTAAACTGTTAGGACACATCATATCCAAAGATGGGATCAAAATAGATCCTAGCAGGATCGAAACAATTCAAAAAATAGACCATCCCTAAAACATAAAAGAATTCCAGTCTTTCATAGGCAAAATAAACTTTCTAAGAAGATGTATTCCTAACTTGGCAGAACTTCTGAGAAACACAACCAACATGTTGAAAAAAGATAAAAATAAATAAAATGGACCATAGAAGCAAAACACTCCTTTAATCAAGTGAAATAGGCTTTGACACAAGCCCCTGTACTTACCAGTCCTAATTTCACCAAAGATTTCCTCCTATTCTCTTTTGCCTCTCAGCATACCATTGCAACAATTCTTTTGCAGAAGAACAATGAAGGCCATGAACAACCTATTGTTTTCTTCAATAAATCCTTAAGAGATGATGCATTGAATTATAACATCATGGAAAAGCAAGTTTTTGCTTTGGTGAAAGCAATTAAAGATTTCAGAGTATATATTCTCCACTCGCATATTATTGCTTATGTTCCTAATGTTGTGGTGAAAGATATTCCGACCCAGGACAATCCAGATGGCATAAGAGGTAAATGGATTGTTGTGATCCTTGAGTATGATATTGAGATCAAACCAACCAATCTTATCAAGGGTCAAGGATTAGCCAAGCTGATGGTTGAGTCCAACTTTCATGATTTAGATATTAATTTTGTAGTTGCAGTTGATGGACAAGAAGAGTAGGCGACTCCACAAGTTAAAGAGGTTTTATCAAACTCTCCCTGGTATGAAGACCTTATTTTCATTTTACATCATCTACAAGCTCCTCCTGGTTTGACTAAAACTAAAGCTAGATTTTTGAAACTTAAAGCGATGAAGTATTGCATTTTAAATGGCAATTTGTATTGGAAAGATGTTGGAGGTATTCTACTAAATTGTTTGTTGAAAGATGAAGTTGATAAATCTTTGCAGGAATTCCATGAAGGAGACTGTGGTGGACATTTGAATTGGAAGACCACTGCCAATAAAATTCTTAGAGTTGGTTTTTACTGGCCAACTTTGTTTGCAGATGTCCACAAGAAAGTGACCTCTTGTCATAAATGCCAGATCTTTGAAGGCAAAAGGAAACTTTTTCCTTTACCCTTGAAGCCAATTTAAGTTGAAGCTCCATTTTAACAATGGGGTTTGGATTTCATTGGAGAGATTCACCCACCTTCATTAGTCCAGCACAAGTGGATTCTCACGGCCACTGATTATTTCACCAAGTGGATTGAAGTTGTACCCACCAGGCAAGCCACTGATGCTATGATCATAAAGTTTTTGGAAACTAACATTCTTTCTAGATTTGGATGCCCCGAGAAAATTATCACTAACAATGCAACAACATTCAAATAAAAAAAGATGATAGAGTTTTGCAGAAAGTATCATATCACCTTAGGACACTCTACAACCTATTACCCTCAAGGCAATGGATTAGCAGAGTCTTCAAATAAGAGTTTGGTCAACGTCATCAAGAATATGTTGCAGGATAACAAAAAATCATGGCACAATAAGTTGGTACATGCACTATGGGAAGACATACTCACTACAAAGAGGTCAATTGGTATGTCTCCATAACAATTCGTCTATGGAATGGATGTTGTCTTTCCTACTTCTTTAAGTGTTCGTGTCATGAAGTTATTGCAAGAAGTACATGTAGAACCAAACGACATCCAAAGAAGAATCAATCAAACTATATAGTTGCAACAATCCAGAGAAGAAGTCTACAACCAAACTCGGGTGATTCAAGAGAATATCAAAAAAATCTATGACAAAAGAACCAAGGATGATGACTTCCGGTTAGGAGATAAAGTATTGAAATGGGACTCAAGGAATGAAGAAAATGGAAAACATGGAAAATTTGACAATTTATGGAAAGGCCCTTTCATAATACATGCCTACAGAGGAAGCAATGCATTTTTTATCAAGGATATGGATGGAGTAGATCTGCCAGGAGGACCTGTCAATGGTAGAATGCTCAAGCACTATGTTTCAAAAGAATGAATATTTTTCTCACTCATTTCATTGTAAACACCATTTTACTTTTTATGTCAGGTGTGGGTGATTTTTTATCAGTGGTTGAAGCCCGGAGAGAAGGTCCTAATCCCCTTATCAAGATCACCAGAATTACATTTATAATAAAGCAAATCAGAATGCAGAAAGGTATTGGAGAAGAAGATTCAAAGCAACATGTAGTTGGTTCTTGGCACCTCACAAGGAGAGCACCATCCCCAAGTGGAGCCACTGTTATAAACCTATATTTCATAGTATCATCTGGTGATTAGAATTTCTTCCTCTAGTCATATTTTATTGTAAATAATGTTTTATTCTGCAAATGATTTACAAAAACAAAAGAAAAAGAATAAACAAAAGAAGAGGAAAATAAAAGAAAAATATAAAAATAGAGAAAATGAAAAGAGGGTATAAAAATAAAAAGAAAATATAAAACCCCATGAAAAAAATAAATTTGATTTGATTCATATTGTATAATCATGATCAAACCTTTTAAATTTATGTTGATAGGTTAGTGAATAAATTTGGTCAAACAGTTTAATCTTGGCCAAATTAGTTAGGTTAGAATAATAATTAATCCAACATTTTAAGCTGAATTAATGTGGTTGTTGATTAGGTTAGGAGTTAAGTTAGAAATGTTTATTTCAATCAAAATTGCAAAGGGATTGTTAAAATACCCTTTATTTTGAGTTAGTTTGATGTTTTTTCCTTAGGAAATAATACCTTGGTGAAAAAATAAGAAAGGGTAAGCTTAGCGCTACCCATCGCATGATTGTATCCTAAGTTCTGTTGTGGATATGACTATTTGTCATGTTGCGACTAAAAGGCGCACAGCTTCGACCATCAGTGCATTTCGAACCCCCCCAACCTTTATGCCTTTAACGGTGGGGGGGGGGGGGCGGAAAAGCGGTTTCCCCTGCGCAGTCCCCACATAATGTGTCACTCTCTTAGCATTTCAGATCCCCCTCCACTCAAATCCACTTACTGCCTACCCCCCCTCCGTAATCCTGCTACCGCCCACCTCACTTTGTCACTGTACCCCACTATCACCTATCACACGTCACACCCCACATACTCGTTGGCCAATTAATGCCATCCCCATGACCGTTACTCGCCCAGTCATCACCCCGCACCATAACGGACACCTCTGTGCACCGTATAACCTCATTTCTTCACCACTGCTACATTATTTGCAGATCTAGACACTATCGACACGACGCCAAATCTAGTTTTCGAGCCAACTACCACCAAGGTCCATTGTCGATAGACGTTATTAACCCGACTAAGTATAGTCATCCATCAATCCAACTTCAAAACTCTGTTAGTCATGGCTCCCGAAGCTAAATCTGCTAAGACATTCAAAAATCCATTTCTTCCCCCTCTCGTCGACCTGGATCATATTCCCCTAGCAGATAAAGACTACAAAATTACAAAGCCGAAATGTAAATTCGACTTGTTCGAATTACACTTCCAGCTAAAAGATATGTTCTTAGATCAAAGTGATGAAATTGGACTCTAGGAGTCCAATTTTCCCATGTACATGTTCACCCAGACCTTCCACTTCCTGGAATTTACCCTGAAATGTCAAGCCCATTATTTTCCCGGCCAAAGGGCCATTGTTTCCTCTTCTGGTGAAACCATGTTCACCATTACCCCCGAATCCATTAATCAGATGTTACAAATCCTGAGAATTGACCCTGCAATCCCTTTCTTTGTCGAAGCCCTGATGATATTTATCAGAAACTCCCTTTCCCCCAAAGAGCACAGATTTTTGAAATCTTTCTGCCAGAAGATGCTCAGTTGCCCAAGAAAAACCCTCCCTATCCATCTTCCATCTTCTCTGTCAGGGCAAACCAAATTATCTCTACCCTCTGTTACCTGTTAGGATACTTTTCAGATGAATGGGTAGATGAACCTATCTTAGGTTTTCTGTCCATTTTCTCCACAGAAGAAAAAGCTACAGTCCAATTTGATTTCAGTCAGTTTTTGGCCGACAACATATATGATCATTTTTTCATATTTTCAACAGAGGAAATGTTCAAATATTTCTCAGTGTTGGTGTACCTTTTCTTATTCTTTCAGTCAGATAGATTCTCATGTGCTCTCCAGAAATTGGATCAGGAAGGAAAGCCTCAATCAGTGACTTCGTGGACCTCACTAGTGAGGAAAAATTCAACTGATCTTAGCTTCAAAGACTTCATTGATCAATTTTATCATCCAGTGGTTTGCATGCTCAACAATAGAACAGAGCCAAAAATCAATGAAGAAGTCCAAAGAATTCTTCACCTCTCTGATTTGACCAAAACAGGATATTGGTATCTGTACCAAAACCACACTAAAATAAGATTATATGGATGTGAATTGCCACCATGCAGACTACCAAAATATCTCCCTGTTAGGATCTTTGCATTGGAATATATCAGGTGTTATCACTCCAACAAACTCCTTAGGGTTGTAGACTAAGGATGCTTGGTAACTTAAGGTAATGTGTAGATATGCTTGGAACAATGGGGTCTTTAAAGATCACTGTAATAGACAACTCATTTTACTTCTAAATAAACAGTGCTTTCAGGAAACAATAATCAGATCAAATAATTTGAGAGGGGGGATGAAGAACACTAATCTTGATTGCCAAATACAGTTGGGTGTAAGGCTTAATACAAGACAGAAAGAAGATCCTTCAATTCAAATCTATAAGCTCAATAA
>ML837903.1:9209-23663 GCA_009831015.1 Picea engelmannii | reverse complement strand
TTTTTGGTGGCATGTTGGCCAAGTATCACTTTTGAACCTTGATTTTGAGGTGGTTCTGCTAGACAATATTTCTTCTGTTGTATCTCCCAAGTTTCGGCCCTTCTGGGTATGAAAATTTCTTTTATGTAGTTCTCTGATATTTCGTATCTGCAATGCCATAGGTCTGATCAAAATTGGATGTGCCAAGTGGAATTTATGGTAACTTCCCCACAACTTGCCAATTTTTGGCCTTTCCAGGAGATCCCAGTTCTATAGCGTGCCCCGCACAAAATAATTGATATAAATTCTAAAACTCGCACCAGAAATACTACAGACTATCCACGATCCAATGAAACCATTCCCACTCAATTTGGATACTCTAGGAAGAAGTTATGATTGTTTTACCTGGAACACCTTCTTGAGACTAGTCAATAGGACTAGTCAGATACCCTATCTTACACAGGGTGTATCTACAAATTTAAGATGACCCAGAAGGTGAAATTTTTACCACATATACCTTACTAATTTCTGTAAATAGCCTCCAGAGTTCAGGGTCTGAAACGTTATAGAGAATTTTTTATAGCGAAAATGCCGCAATGACTCAGTTCAGGATGATTCCAGAACCCTATCTTGTACAGGTTGTATCTCCAAAAGTATAAGGCCTAAGGAGCTTAATTTTGAACCCAACGTACCTTGATCCATCTAATAAATATCCTCCAAGTCGTTCCTTCTGGAACGTTGTAGAAAAAAATTTATAGCGAAAATGCCAAGGTGTCTCAGATTTAGCAGTGAAACCCCAAGACCTTGAGCTCTAATACCATATGTTAAGAACCAAATATCAATATAGCATAGAAAAACCTCAAAAAAAGTACTCAACGCCTTGAAAAAGAGATAATTTCAGATAATGAGCCTCTTCGAGGGGTCAACCTCCTTTTACCCCACTTAAATGTTTAAGTACAAGATGATTAAAACTGAAAATGTATCCTTGGTATATATAGGAGACTAGGAGGTATAATTACAACTAATGGCCTAAAGCAGACATAAATAAAATAACATTACTAATATAATATGCCCCAATTAAGGGGTAATGAGCCAATATTAGGGCTTAACAATCCTACACTCTTAGAGATTTGGAGGAAGATGCCACGTGATTTGATGCCTCTTATGCATCATATCGTCGAGGTTGCCAGGATACTAACAGTGAGGAGAGATCCTGATGATAGGCACAACTCTTCTTCCAGTAGGACTCATTAGTTCAGTACCCCATTGATTGATGAGGGTGATCGTAATTATCCTTTTCCACATCCTCCTCCTCCTTCACCTGACCTAGATGAGCATGTCAGACCTATTCCTCGTCCTCCTCTTTCACCTCACTTAGATGATCAGGCATGACCTATTCATCATCCATCATCTTCCACTACAGACCAGGCCTCCACTACTGTTGTAGATATGCAGATTATCCCACTGGCTGGACCAAATATGTTATAGCGGTTATATATATATATATATATATATATATATGGTGTTTTTTTTTTCTATTGATCATGTTGATGATGTACTTAATTTATATATCGATGTTGATGTTTATATTGTTAGGTCATGTTAGATTTGGATGTTAAATGTGCTTGATAGATGCATATGTTACAACATTGTTCATTAGACATGCATTTTTCCTGTTGATCATGCTGATATACTTAATTAATTTATATGTTGATGTTGATGTGTCTAGTTTTAGGTCATGTTAGATATGTTTAATGTTAAATGTGTTTGATAGATGTGTATGTTAAATGATGCTTGTTAGATGTGTGTGATGATGTTGTTAGAAAATGCTTGTCATTTGTCAGATGTGATCACAATGATGATGTCATGTTAAGTTATTAGATACGTGTGCTAGCTAATTAATGATGTTTATATGTGCTAGAGGTATATATAATTAGATGATGTTAGCTAACGAATATAAATGTGTATTTTAGATGTTGTTTATGTTTGTTATAAGATGGTTATCATCATCATGTTTATTTTTATAGATTACAAAGTTTAATATGATTGAAACTATAATTATAAAATTGAAACTATAATTGCATAGATAGTTCATTATACATATTCATTCTAACTAATTTTTTTTTTTCAAAAAACAAATTACATATGAATAAATATCATTTTCCATTGTACTAATTACTCTTTTTGAATAGACTCTTCTACACTAAATATTGTTATTACAAAAAAGTTATGATCTCCAATGATAAACATTATATTGGCTTTAAAATTTTATTGATGCAAATCTTCCTATTGTTATTTTTGTCATTATTTCGTAAGTTGATTGCTATCAAATTTTAAAATATTACTTCATTAATTGTGGTTTTACTCAACATTGGGGGCATAATTTTATAAATATTTTCAAAAGCAATAATAAAAGTATGTAAACTAACAAACATTACTTTAGTTAAAAACCAAATTATCACAAAATCATGTTATAAATTTAATTTTTTAATTATAAACCAATTTTTTTTGTTAATATTACTTTTAAATCTACAAAATAATTGAACATAAACTCAGTTTTTGAATCAACATGTTAACATATCATCAGAAATGGTGTACTATTAAACATGCATATAAACCATATAATTACATCTAATTATATCAACATAAAAAGTAGAATTTCATATCCCATTAAAAGTTCAACTGGACATTTAACATTTTTCAAGATTTCACAATTGCAAATACTTAAAGAAGTTGAAACATTTTTAAATATATGCAACGACATAGAAATATGTTCAAATAACAATTGTTCCATGCAATCACAAATAATTTGAAAGACAAACACATTACGCATCAAACTAACTGTTAACCAACTAAAATTGTTCAGAGAATTGTTATAATTAACTTAACAGTTCCTCTGTCGAAAGATGCATAATTAACTTAACATGTATCCCTTCCCATAATTCCTTCAATTCATCTACTAATGGTTGTAGTTAGACATCCATATTCTTCACTTGTCTTCTACTAGGGACTATAAGAGCCAACAAAAGATGTTCATTCTTCACGGACAACCATGGGGGATATTGTTATTGATCACTACTACATGCCAAACATAATAGTTAGTGTTTTGGAGGGAATATGGGTTCACGCCATCCATTGTTATGTTGATTCGTATACTTCGCACTTCATCCTTTAATTTTTCTGTCCATGTATTCTCTATATGCTTCATGGCTATTGAATCTGTTGGGATTCGCATAACTCCCGACTCACTTATGTGCAAGGCATGCCATCCCTGCAACATAGCTAAATCTTTGCAATGAAAGAGCCTTTGAATACTTAGGATTATAGGCATGTGTCTCGATATCTTATGAGGAGGACCATGCGATTTACCATTTTTATTTGATTTATGGTACCTGTCATGCCCACATTTCGAACATATCTCTTTGTCCGCATATTATCCTCTATATAGAATACAATCATTCAGACATGCATGATATTGTATATACTCAACACCCAACATTTTCAACAATTGCTTTGCCTCTTCACAACTATTGGGCAAAACATTATCACTAGGAAGAAACTTATCTTTGAATATCCCGTAGTTAGTGGGCAATAGAAATGTACAAGGTCATTTAATGTTTATAAAAACAACCATTTCTAATGTTGATTGTGTGACAAGATTTCTCAAAATTAATATACGACACTTGTTGGTCAATTACCTCAATATTGCTGAGAAACATGTGTTTGACATGCCAAACTTTGCTTTCACGTTGTACAGTAACATTGTTGTCCCAAGCTAGGTAGACTTTGATCGGGCACTAGGTCCAAGGAGAGGGGTGGTGGAAGAAGATTTTAGGCTTTTGAAAATGCTATCGTTGATATGAGCATCATCCCCTAGCTCATCATTCTGGAATGCGTCTAACAACATTGTCTCCATGGTAGTCGTATCCCGTAAGTAATCATCCATACCAACCTCTTTTTTATTGTTTCCATTGCCAACATCTGAAGAACTATTAGTGTTGTAGTCATTCATAATTGGTGAATCTGGACATACTGGGAATTGAATAGGTGGTTGATTCAACCATTCTCAGTATGCTTCCTCTCTGAGTTGTGCTCTCATTGCATCCTTCTCTTGGGTTTACATTGTTGTGGGGTGAAACAAAAGATGGTAGATAGGTTGCTCATCATCAAAATAATCGTAATTTCAAAAATATTGAACATTAGTACATTGATGTTAATAGTAAGCACAATGCAATACTTTGTTTGTTCAAATCACATTATACCAAACAATTATTACCATCATCGACCAATGATTGTGGTTGGAAGATGGAATGTCACAATTGGTAGGGTAAAGCGATTGTCCATTTTCATCTACCGACTGTCTATGATAGGTTGCTCATGATAAGACCTTCCGGCATTTTTGAACCGGTATTGGAATATTTTCTATATCTGAACTCGATTCTGAATTAGGGTCGTACAAATTTGGATACTTTTTTATTCAAATTGACATGGATAAAAAAAAATCAATGAGTAAATAAACCATGAAGGGCGTGAGGAGCGCGACCTAGCGCGTGAGGAGCACAACACAGCGAGCAGGGGTTCCCCAGCCATGGACGCTGGTGGGGGCACCGTCCCCACCCCTCCCCCTTTGCCAGAGTTCGATGCCTTCAGGAAGCTTGTCGCCGAAGCTTCCAAGAGACCGTCGTCAACAGCACAACAAAAATTCGTAAAGAAACTAGAATGCATCCCAAGCATAGAACTGCCTCTAGAAGAAAATTGCAGGTCGACAGTCAATCTAGCAGACAGAGGTCTTATTGGGCAATTTACCGGGCTCTGGCCCTCTCCCAAATCCATCGAAGCTTGGGTGCAGAGGAACTGGAGCCCGCTCCTCTCAGAAGGAATAAAGAGTCATTTTGTAGGGAAAGGATACTTTGTATTCATCTTAGAAAACCCTGAAGACAAAAACCTCATTTTCAGAAACGACCCATACTTCATGGGGCCACAGGGGTTATATCTGAACAAATGGACCTCGGATTTTGATCCAGCCCAGGATGTGCCATCCGCCGTTCCAGTGTGGGTTCATCTACCTCATCTCCCTTTACACTGCTGGAATAAAAAATCATTGCATGCAATCGACAATACTCTCGAAAGGTACATTGACCAAGCAGCAAGAAAAGACCAGTAATCTTGCGCTCGGATCTGTGTGAAGGTTGATCTGGAAGTGGGATTACCAGAGGCAATCAAACTAACTGTTGCAGATTGGACGCATATTCAGGAGCTAGATTATGAGCAGCTACCCTTCAAATGTCGGAACTGCCACGGCTATGGTCACTTCGCAAGGCACTGCAAAAAAAAGAATGCAGAGGAGAGTGAGAACACAAAATCAAATCAGTGGACCATAGTCCAGAAAACAGGGACAGCAAAATCTAGAAGCAATGGAACAACGAAGAATTGCAACCCCGGGCAACTGGGGCAAGAGAAAATTGACGGGAGCTTCAATCCCACGCCGCAATCAGGACCTCAAACAGAAAAGCCCAATAAGGACACAGAAGAACCAGAATCAACCATGGACAGCAGGGAACAACCAAAATCCCCCCCAAATGGGAAAGACACAGGGGAACAAGGGCAAATGGAAAGAACCCTGGATGTAGTCCCCTCTCCCTCATACGTTGACATAGCCAGAAAGAAAGTACTAGAACCACCAAGCTCCTCGGAGGATGAGATCCTAGAAAGGCCAGCCAAAAGAGCAGGAAGGAAGTCCCGCAAAAAAGCAAGGGAGGAAGAGGCAGAAAGACAAAAGACCCAAGGAAGCCAACCTACCATAGAAATGTCAATCGGCAGAAACTCAAGAATAAGGTCTCTAAAAGGAGGAGGCCCAACCACCCCCAAAAGTAAGTAATGAAAATCGTCTCTTGGAACTATAGAGGTCTGGGGAATTTGACAAAAATTGAAGCAGTCAAGGATCTAATGAAAGTGGAACCAGTAGACATCCTCATGCTCCAAGAGACAAAAATTGAAGGGGAAGCCCTTCTAGAGATTAGCAAAAACAAATGACAAAAGAACATAGAGAAAGCAATTAGTGCAAGCGGATCCTCCGAAGGAATAGAAACATTGTGGAAGGAAGAACATTTCAGCCTCATCAACTCCTACAACACTCAACATTGGAGCTTTACGGAGCTGAAGCACATAGCAAGTAAGTTAACCATCACATTATTCAATTTATATGTACCGACTTTGCACTCTGAAAAGAAAGATTGTTGGAAAATTTTAAATGAGTTTCTAGAACTAAACTCCCCAACCAACATAATCATTGTTGGAGACCTTAACCTAGTCATGAACGGAAAACAAAAGAGGGGAGGAAGGACCAGCAAGGACCAAATGATTTATGTAGTAGAAGACATGATACAACAGTGGGACCTGATGGATTTTAAACCATGCAAAGGGCTTTACACATGGACCAATAACGGGACAGGGGAGGAACACATATCTGCCAAATTGGATAGGTTTTTGGTCTAAAGCACTTTGCTGATGGAAAGGAAGCTAATCTCCACAGCCATCCTCCCCAAGCTTACCTCGGATCACAAACCCATCCTGCTTTCGCTAGAGGAAGAAGCAAAACTAGGCCCAATCTTGTTCAGATTCAACCCATTGTGGAAAGAAAAGAGTGGCTTTGCAGAGACGGTCCGACTGGCATGGTCCACCTCAGTTACTGGCTCTACCAACTTTGTCTGGGAACAAAAATTAAAAATAACAAAAAAATCCCTTAAGGAATGGAGCAAACTCCCGGTAAGCAATCCCAATACCCAAAGAAAGGAGTTAGTGCAGCAGTTGGGAAAGCTACATAATGAAATGGAAACAATAGATATTGCCAAAACAGATCTGGAAAAGGAGCAAGCAGCCCAATGTAAAACTTACCCCTCCTTCATAAACGAAGAAGAATACTGGAGACTAAAATCCCGTAGCCTTTGGCTAGAAGATGGTGACAGAAATACATCTTACTTCCACCGTCAATTTAAAGCCCGCCTCTCCAGGAACCACATCTCTGAGATCACAACCAACGACGGGAAGCTTTGCAAAGGAATAGACCAAATAAAGGTCGTTGTTGTCTCACATTTCCACCATCTTTACAGCAAAGAGAATGATGATAATGAAGAAGGTAACAAGGAATTCCTCAAGAATATCCCGACTCTGGTCACAAAAGAAGATAACACAACATTATTGAGCCCAACCAACGAAGAAGAAATCAACAAAATCATCTGGTCCATGGATCCTGATAAAGCCCCAGGGCCAGATGGGTTCACTATCCATTTTTACAGGATATGCTGGAATATAATCAAACCTGACCTCATCAGAATGATAAAAGGATTCCTACATAAAGCAAAACTGGGAGGCAGCACCAATTCAACTTTCCTTGCTTTAATCCCTAAAGAAACAAACCCCGTCTCCTTTGATAGATTCAGGCCAATCTCCCTATGTAACGCCTCTTATAAGATAATTGAAAAACTCCTTGCAAACAGAATAAAGCCTATGCTGGGCAAGCTCATCTCAAAATCGCAAGGAGGATTCGTCAAAGGGAGACACATCCTGGACAATGTAATCCAAGTTCAGGAAGTTGTGCACTCCAGCAATCTCAGAAAAGAGAAAGGCATGTTGATCAAGCTAGACATGGCCAACACCTTCGATAGAGTAAAGCTATCCTTCCTTTATCAAGTGCTTCTTTCATTCGGATTTGAGCAAGAGTTTGTAAATCTGATACAAGCATGTACCCATATCCCATGGATATCCCCTTTGGTAAACGGGAGGCCAACAAAATTCTTTAAATCTTCGAGGGGGTTGAGGCAAGGCTTCCCCCTCTCTCAATTTCTGTACATTTTAATGGCGGATACACTCAGCAGGAAGCTGGAGCAGGAAAGGATAATAGGAGCTGCCCCAAGCTTGAGAATAACGAAGGATCTTAAACCTATAAATCACGCTCTGTTTGTGGATGACTCTCTCGTGCTAGGAGGAGCCTCAAACAGAGTAGCCTTTGCATTCAAGGGCACTCTTCAAGCTTACTGCAAAGTGTCTGGAGCTCTGATAAGTGAAAGGAAAAGTGTCGTCTACAATTGGAATGTAGCAGAACATGAAACACAAATGATAGCATGCACCTTGGGGTTCAAAGGGCATTCAAAATGGGAAAAGATACAGTACCTTGGGCTGCCATTATTATTGGGCATAAACAAAGTCAACCTGTGGGAAGGAGTTTTAACAAAAATTAAAGGTAAAATCGATGCCTGGGGAGGACATTGGCTCACCCACGGAGGTAAATTAACTCTGATAAAAGCAGTCCTTTCTTCACTGCAGATCTACCAAGCGACCTACCTCCTGGCACCTAAATCGATATCTGGGCAAATCAACAAATTGCTGAGAGACTTCTTGTGGCATGGTGGGAAAAGGAACCAACGTAAGTTTCATTTGGCCAGTTGGGATACAGTAAAGCGGCCTTTGAGAGAAGGCGGGCTACAGATCCGAGATCCATCTCTTGTCAATACAGCACTCGGTTACAAAATCCTGTGGAAGATGCATAGCGACCCCGTTCACCTTGTCAGCAAAACGTTAATGCACAAATACATACCAAACGCCAAAATTAGGAATCTACAAAACGTCACCAATAGGAAGAGCACGCTGCTATGGCAATTGTGCATCAAAGGGGAGCGATTCTTCACCCAAAATCTGTATCGCGTCCCTGGAAAAGGCAATCGAACCAATCTCTGGACAGATCAGATAATGGGGAATCTGCCCCTTGCTTCAAACGCCAGCCTGACAGAAATCCGTGAATTTCTTGATCACAGAGGAATACAGAGCATCAATGATATTTCAAAATGGGACGATAATGGCTCCTGGTCAGATTGGCAATTCAGCAACGTCCCAAATCGCCTCCTCCAGCAACTTGAAATGCTCAAAGTAGAGCTTCGAGAGGCAGCTCCTGTGCATAAGACAGAAAAAGAAATTTGGGGTTGGGGACCCACAGGAACATACTCTGCAGCCAAAGGCTATGCTCTGCTACAACTACAGAAAGACAGACCACTCCCTGCAAGATTTTGGATGGAGGTATGGGACTCAATGGCGATCCCCAAGGTAAATTTCTTCTTCTGGACTTTAATGCACAAAAAGATCCTGACCGGCGAAAATTTAATGAAAAGAAATATTGCAGGTCCACACAGATGTTCATTATGCAAAGAAGCCATGGAAACCTCAGTTCATTTGTTTGTAGACTGTCATTTTGCAAACAAAGTCTGGCTTCTCATCCTCCATGGCCTCAAGGTCGTTGCCCCCACTAACATCTCAGTAATAGATCTATTCACAACTTGGAAGGATTGTTACCCTTCGCTCTCAATGAAAACATTATGGGCCAGAGTGTGGATCTTCATCCCCAAGTATGTGTGTTGGAAGCTTTGGCTTGCAAGAAACGAGAAAATTTTCAACGATACAGCATGGACCCCCAGCATGGTAGCAACGAAAGAAAAAGGCCTCCTCCTAGAAACTTTGAGCTCTCAAAACCACAAAATTGACATCTCGCTGCAGCAGGAGGAAAAGAATTGGCTCGGTACCTCTGTGCTTACCCTTCAGATCCATAGCACTGAAAAACCCCATTTCGAAACAAAATGGAGGCTAAGAGATAATCACGACACATTCCAGAGTTGGTGGTATAATCAAGGAATAACTTCAGTCTTCTTCGATGGCGCCTCCAAGGGAAACCCTGGGACAGCGGGAGCTGGAGGAATCATTTACTCCAGTGAAGGGAAAATACTAGAAACCTTTTGTTGGGGACTCGGGCAGCGAACCAACAACCAAGCAGAAATCCTAAGTTTGATAAAAGTCTGTCAGATAGCCAAGGAAAGAGGACATCGGGAACTACAAGTGTTTGGAGATTCCGAATTCTTGATCAAAATGATACACTCGAGAGGACAGTTTAATGACGTTGGCCTAAACAAGAACCTGCAAAGGCTAAGACACATTCTACAAGACTTCACCTCCTTCAATTGTTATCATATACTCAGGGACTCAAACAAAGAAGCAAATAATTTAGCCAACAAAGGATGCCTCTTGGCCCAAGGAGAACTCAGCATAAATGACGGAGACCCAGTAAAAATTTATATTCCTTGAAAAAGACAACAGCTTGTAAAAGAACGTAGAAGGCTTTTGTGAAGGATGTAAGGCTGCGGCCAGCTGGAATTCCCAATTAATAAAATTCATAATCGTTTTAGTTAAAAATAAAAATAAAAAATTCAATGAGATAATCAAAACATAAATAAAATAAGTGAAACTTACTGGAGATGGAAAGGGAGAACTCCGCGATGGACTTTGAGCAATACGGAATGGGTTGGAATTTGAAGAATTGGCCATTTGATCATATAATAAGGTTTTCTCTTTATATTTCAACAAAATTAGCAATAAGTTTTCATGTACATATCTAAAATAAATTTAGAGGACCATACCACAATCTGAGTTTGAAGATAGTTTTGAAACCATTTTTTAAGAATAAGACGACATAAAACGTAAAATTTATATTGAAGCACTGTAAGTCGTGTGAATTCATCCTAAAAGATAATTTGAGATGAATATACTATTTTATGTTCAAATAAAAGTTCAAATAACTTTAAAAGCATATTGGTGCGCTTATAAACCACAAACGCACTGGTGTGCATATTAACAATAAGCATCGATGTGTTGAAAAGTCAACCACACTGTGTTTCGAGATTTTTTTTAATAAAAAACAATTATATGTCTCTGGTGCGTCAATTAATATGGAAGCGTCGGTGCCTAATGTAATATGGTTGCACCAATGCATCTTACATAAACGCATCGTTGTGCCCAAAAATTTAATAAAAAATAAATAAATAAATAAACCCGATTGTTTTTAAACAATTAAAAAAATAGCGAAAATCGAATTTCATAAAGTCATTTAAATACTAAAAATCTATTCACTATTTCATTATTTTTCAAAAATTAAAGGAGACAGATTTGGAAGAGAGACATACGAGGGAGCACTGTGGAGCAGAATAATACTTTGGAACAACAAAAATATTTAGAAAATTAGGATTTGAAGGGTATGTTAATTCACTCAAAACCCGCCTCGGATGGGGTGACACGTCGCGCAATACTGCCACCAGGAATAGCATTAAGCCAAGGTTTAAATGTTGTAGGCCGATCCCCATCTATTCGCATTAACGATGGGAGCAGGCCATTACAGCCGACCTCCGGATGACATAACTTTCCCTCGTGCGAAAGAGTCGGCAATGCAGGCATTAAGTGCATCCATCCCACACACAATGTTGTCGTCCCACACAAAGATGAAAGCAAAGAGGTCTGGACGCAGTCGGATCATTCATGCTCTGAAACTCTCCGTCGTTTGTAAGCTCTGGTGTGTCTTTCATTGTGTCCTATTAACTCTGGGCAAGTCTTATTCTCAAGCCTCCTCCACTATGCCTAGGGAGAAGCCAAGCCTCAACACGGGTCGGCTTGGCACACCCACGCTGCTCATAGACAGCAGAGGCAGCATATGGAATGAGCACTATCGCTGGCAAACTCTATTCTTCGGCATAGAGTGAGGGTCGCCCGTCTCGCACCCCATTCTCCAGTAATTGAGTCTGCGACAGAGCAAATAGCTCAGACCCCACCAACTCTAGATAATTGGCATCCCATAGACATCAAGCGAGAAGAAAATCCACCAATTGAGCCTGATACTCAAGCTGGAAGCAGCTTGAGGGGAAATCTTGAAGAGGACTTCCCAACCTGCTACATAGAGGAAATACCATGCCCGGAAGACACCACGACTGCCCTGGAGCCTCAAGCAAGGGACAAGACAAGGGGCAAGCTCTGTGAGGATATCCCAACTTGCTATGTTGAGGAAGTGACATGCATGGACGAGGTCTCGCAGAGAACCTGTGTGGTAATGATGCACCACACAGACATCGCAGCCAGGGACAAGGACGAGGCCAGTGCAGAAGCGAAAATGGGCACCTCAAGCGATGCGGGAACAAACGGAATGCATGCACCATTCCTCCATGTGGCACACCTGGATCTAGTGTTTGAACTCTGAGGACAAATGGAAGATCAAGATCACCGAGCCCACCTTATGGGACAACGCTTGGATTTTCTCCTGGACGCTTATTCCAAGGCCCCAGCGAATCGCAAATGTCCAACGTGCGCCCAGCCGTTTGTCATTCAGGCCAAAGCAGCGTGGCAGGAGGACGAGGGCGACAGGTCACCGGGTATTTGAGTTTGTCTATTTTAGTCTGGTTTTCAATCCTGTTGTTCAGTGTCAAGATGATATATTGCCATATGTCCTAGTTTCCTTAGGGTAGGACAGATGGCGAAATAGTATTTTGCTTTCTTCTCCTAGAAACAACATACCTGCCCCAAACTGTGTTGGTTTCCGGTAAAATGGCAGCACATTTGGTGGCAACAGTAACGCTATATCTCTCTATATTTTTTGTCAATATAATATAGCAGGTAACACCTTTTTTACTTAAAAAAAAAAAATCACTCAAAACCCTACATTCAAAGGAAAAAAAAATCGTACGTACCTTAAACCCTTGGTTTTTTTGGCTTACATGAATGCAATTTTAGGTATTTTAGATCTAATGGGTTCGTTTTTCTATATATAAGTGTTTGGCATGTGATGCGAAGGGACCACTTATTGCATTGGATCCCAAACGCAGTCGACTCTCTGACTTTTATTTTTATTTTTTTAAACGGTTTTCGATTTGACATTTAAAAAAAAACGTTTTTCGATTTTTCGGTGCACCATTTCGACATAAACGCATCGGTGCGCTTCCATCTAAGGAACACACAGGTGCATTTCCGTCTAAGGAACGCACCGATAAAACCAGTTTTTTTTAATTATTTTTTAATTTAAAAAATATGGCGCATAAAAAAAATATCGTCGACGTTTTCTCATCTAAACAACACAGAAAATGTTGTCACATAAATTTTTTTTTTTTTTTCTTCTCATCGGTGTGTAATTTTTCTATTGGTTTTTTATGAATGTTTAATTTTTTTCTATGTTTTTGTTTTTTACCGTAGTCGTTGTGATGTCTTTTATATATATCGCACTGTTGTAATTCACAATATTTTAAAAAAGAAATTAAATTGTTTTGTGTGTGTTGTTGTATGGAATGCCCCGGTGTGTTTTATGTAATAAATGCATCAATGTTTCGTATATAAAAAGCGCACCAGTTACAACGATTTTTTTTCGCGAAAAAATATGTGATTTATTTATAAAATATATTTAGTAATTTTCTGTATTGAATGGTAAAACATGTTTATTGATAAAAATACGAGTGAGAAGAGTTCAAATGAGAAAAGTTATACTCGACTCAATGATGACACATCTGGAAAAACAAAAAAAGCAGGTTCTCTGTAAATTCTATACAAAATTAATATGGTTGAACTATATGTAAGTTTAACTAATATGTATTGGTTAGTGTGTGTCATGCAGGACCACAAAATGAGGAAGCTCGATAAGATTATTTATGATCTAAGTGCAAAAGAGCGTAAAAGTTTGATGGAAAATTTGCAAAGGGATGAATCAGGTGAATGAAAAAATACTATTCAATATGATTTTTTTTTTAATTTTCATTAATAATATACTTAAGAATATTAGCTGACATGTTTCAAACAATCTATTAATTCACATATGTTTAATGTTGTACAAGAACCAACAACGAGAGAACAAAATGTCATCATAACAAAACAAAATTAATTAATATATAAGATGTAAATGATGATAAATTGGTCCTTAGCTCATCTGCAGTGGTGTTGGAGATTAATCAGAGGGGAGGGAACTTTTACAGAACTATGAGGGATATAGTGGAACGAACGTATAGACGTACTTTCCACTTACAATATAGAAATCAATCCAATGATTCAAAGAACCAGGTTATATTTAAACTACAGGAAGCATTTCTAGAGCAATGGTCAATTAGACCTGTCAGATTTGAAATAGCAAAAACATACAACATAAAAAAAGAATCATTCAAAAAGTAATATTCCTAAAAACACTTTTTTAGAATATATATATATATATATATATATATATATATATATATATATATATATATATATATATATATATATATATATATATATATATATATATTATACAAAGTATTCATCTATTAATATATCAATTTTATGATATTTAGTTTTCATATATCAATATAAAAATACTTTATTGTCATGCTATTTTTTCAGGGAAATTATGAAAATCTGAGAAGACCAACGAGCTGATATCCGAAATATGCTAGTAGGAATGTCCAAAAAAGTGTACAAAGAGATGGTCAAAGAATTGGACATAATTGCATAAAAGAAAAGAAAATGGAACTCATTCTACACATAAAATTGGACGACAAGGAAGAAAAGGGTTGTTAGCAAAGTTTGTGAGTAATTGTTATTTCCTCATAACAACTTAAGGATTATTTTTGTATATTTTAAGTTGTTTTGCAACAACCA
>ML837902.1:60794-74718 GCA_009831015.1 Picea engelmannii | reverse complement strand
AAATCACCTCATTAAGCAAGATGGCACCAAGAAGACTCTCAACACCATGTATCCTCCAAAGATTTATTGTATTAGAAGCAAGCTAGGACAAATATTTTCCCAAGCTTGAGAAAAGAAAGAGAGAGCAAGAAGAAAGAGAGAGAGGAGAGGGAGAGAATGGAGAGGAGAGGAGAGAAATGGGTAGAGTAACCTTGCACTAAGATAGATCATGTCAAATGAGGGAGGGGAGGTTTTCTTTTATACTTGGGAGACAAGAGTGACCCCTCTTGGATGAGTTACAAGTGTCACACATCCAAGAGAAATAAACAAAGTCAAGGAAGAGTCACTTTTAGGGTTTTGGTAAGTGAGTGAGGGGGTGAGGTGTAAAGGGGGAAAACACATTTTCCTATGGTCAAACATTAAGTTAAACATCAAGGAGGGCGAATTTAGGGTTTAAGTGGTTTTTTTCACTTGAACTTTTTAATTCCCACATGTCAATTAGCTAGGGAACGCCACTTTAAGTTGTTGGCTAAGCAAGGGGGGGTCTTTTAAGTGGAAAATTACTTTTCCAACTTAGGAAAAAGGTTAGGAAACCTTTCCCACTCTCTCTCAAACATTTTTGCTTCATTTTTACAAAAAATTGACATTTTGACTTTGTCAATTCTAGCAATTAAATTGTTGTTTTAGACTGACTTAGACTCCTCATGGACAAACACCTAGCAAAACTTGTCTGATTGAGCTGAAACTTGGTCCAAGGGTGTAGGGGGTCTCATTCCATTTCTTTTGAACACAAATACCCCTATCAAAAATCCGAAGGACCTAGTTTTTAAATTTTTTATCAAAAATTAATTAAAATTACCATTAACTATGTAATTTTAAAAAATTAAAAAATATACTTTAGACTCAATGGAATTCCGCAAGACTCTAGGAGATGTCTAGCATGGTCATTTACAATATTCCTAGACACTAGCTACCATAGGGCTCGACCATTAGAGCATCTTTCACCACTTTGGAGAATTATTGTGGGAGTGAAAAACTCAAGGGAAATTAATAAGGTTGGTTAGGCCAAATTAATAACATGAAGAAAAAAAAAACTCGACGAAAGGGACTCCTCTAATGATGAATTCTTAGGCAACTGACCTACAATATGATCCATGCAGACCCATTACATTATTATCCCACGCAAGGGAGCAAAAATTTTGATTACAAAAATACGTGTTGGAGGCCAAAACTGCCTTGTAGAACCAACAAGTCTTCAACTTGGTAACACCATCAGGTGCATAATATTCATGGTACATGGAGTTGACCCCCTAGTCGAAATAGGTGGTCAACAGGCTCCAAAGTGTTCACCTAAGCATAATGTTAAATTTTAAAAGTGACTTTGGGAAAAAGGTAAATTAAGTGGGAAAAGGCCAGATGAAGAAAAGTAAAGAGATAACCTTAGAAGGTGGTCAGTTAACTCAAGTGAGAATTAGACCAGGGGTATAAAGGAAAAAGGAGGGCGCCTCACTCCTCATTCATGTCATTTTCACTTTTGCATCTTGAGCTCTAGAGCTAAGGACGTTTTGAGGGTTTTGGGAGAACAAACCCTAAAGATCAGCTCGGTGGTGAAAGATTCCACCTCTCCTGGTCCAAGCTTGGTCACGAAGGTGCAATATCCCTCCCTCGCCATTCTACACCAGCTACAGGTTACTCATCCATTGGAGAAGAGAGCGAATGCGTAGTTTCTGGGGTTTTCCAGCAGGAGGGCGCATTGTTTGGAGGAAGGAAGTTTGATTTGGCCAAGGAGAAGGAGATTTGAAGGAGTTTGCTATTGAGATAGCTTGGTAGGGGGCATAGCACCTTTCTTGGCCTACTTTTCATGTGGTTTAGCTGGGCAATGATTTATTGTGAGTGTGGCACAATTTCTCCTAATGAAGGGCACAATTTCTAAAGAGGATCTATTCACCTTGAGGGAAAAACATTATTCTTCAGCGAGGGAACTCGTCTACAATGTTTCTAGACCTCAAATCTACTATTCCCAAGGGTTTTGGTTGGTATTGGAGCTAAGGAGGAAGAGGACCGAAATATCCCTAAGCTATAGCCAGGAACTAGTGCGCAACTCGACCAGTTTGAGGGGTTTTCTACTTCAGGGGTCAAGGACCTCAACTTGCCACTCATCTCTTGCAGTTATTTGACCTTTGGAGGCTTGTATCTTATCTTCTTGGACTTGCTTTAGGTTATTATCATTCTTGCTGCTAGATCTTAGTTATATTGTTCCAAATCTGCAGATCTATTGTATCAGGATCTTCTACTATTTAAATAAAGGTCAGATCTGAAGTTGTTGCTTTTCCATTGTGTTGAATCTCTTGTATCTTGTTATTGGATGTGTTTATTACTGTATTCTTACCACTTGCACACTGTAAACTGCATATAAGCTTCATAACGCAAGCCTAGAAGGCAGATCTTCAAAACAAACAAACAATAAACAAAAAACTCAGCCTAAAACCTAAGTTTCCAAGCAAGGAACGGCTTGGGAACATTACACTTGGACATTATGCTCTTTTCCCTATTTCACTTTAGTGGTTGACATTGCGCCCTAGTAAGTGGGTCACCCTTGGGGATAGGTTTGCTACTGGGAGGTCCGCTTGACGAGTCATCGTGGCATTCTTGACCATACTTGTCACTTTCGACACTTCATCCCCTCCTCTCCTTGTCTTTTGGGATTTTCGAGTATACTGACCCAAGAAGGGGTTGTCCCTCATTTCATGGGAAGAAGGGGCTGAAGGCCCAAAGGCTTGTAGCTGGCAAAAGATAAAATCCAATCATTAACCTTCTAGATGCTCGTCCAGGGATGTCGAGGACAATGAGTAGTCTCTCATAAGAAAATGATGGGACCCGTGAAAAATAACTAATACAAAATGCCAACCAAGGAGGAGCATGTGCGGGCATTGTTTTTAATGCTTAGGTAGAAGCCCCACACATGTTTTCAACTTGGGGAAGCATGATGTGACCAGTGTAGAGTCCAGGTGGGAACTATTTTTCATCCTCAGGTAGAAGCCCCACCTTGGCTTCAAGCTGGAAACATCTTAAAAGAATAAAAGGAAATAAATGGGCTTGGAAAAAGGTTGCATTGAAAACGAAGGTGTGACACACCCTCTATAAAGGCACCCATAAATGAGACACTACAACCCCTTGTATGTCATGAACCCCATGCCCAAAGGTCTTGCCCCCATCCATGTCACCTCATCCACATGATTTAGAAAGAGGTCCCCTTGGGAAACACTCCTAAACTTGAGGTACGATTCACCCAATAGGTCGTTTTGTCAACCCTCCCATACCTAAACTGAACAAATTGTATAGGTTCTTTGAGCACTTGTTTATTATGATGAGGTGGTTTGGATGTACATGCTTAAATGGCTCTTTTATTGATTTTATTTATTCATCATGATGCATTTGACTTGAGACCCTTGGAGGGCGTATTCATTTGTCTTTGCAGGACATACTTGGTGGACAGATTTGGAAGAACAAGCCTAGCTTGGGCTTCCTTGCGGCTTGAAGCCCACAAGTTGGATACCAAGGCCCACATGTCGGATGATGATGATCGCCTTTGGAGGCCTGATATGACACCATGGAAGGCCTAACCCAACCTCTTACTAGCCCAACAACTTACTCTTGGGGCCAAAACATCATACTTTGAGGGCTTGACGTCATGCATGGGTTAGGGTTTGGTGGTGATGTTGACACTTGGCACTTTTGGATAAGGGAGGACACCTTGACTTGTTGGAAAAGGTCATAGTGCCTTAGAAGGCCTTTGGAGGCCCAACGTCTAATCCACAACCTCAACGACTTGCCAAAGATGCCAAAATGTTGCCCTAAAGGGGTGACGTCATGCGTTTTTAGGGTTTTTATTGTGCAAAATAAATTTTTAAATTGTAAAGGGGCAAAGTAAGGGTTGTTGTCCCCTTACTTTGTGGTTTACCCTAAGTTATGTGGACAAACTATGTTTTAGAGGATTTGTATAAATAGAGATCATCTCTATTTCATTTGGATCATAGCTCTCTCATTGTGAGAAGACTACATTGGCTGAAATTTTCGCTATACTTTAACATTTTTGTTATCTCTCTCTCTCTCTTGCAAATGATTTTTGGTGTATCTATTGATGAATAGATGAGCTAAGGTGGTGCACACCTATTGGAGACTCTTGTTCTTTCTTATGGATGGTTTGTCTTGGTGAAACTAGGGTTTGATCTTGCAACTTTCTTGGTTTTGGTAAGGAAAATCTGCATTATTCTTGCTCATTTCATGATATTGTTGGTTAAAACCCTAGGAGGAGTATAATTGCATACACCCTCCATCAAGTTCTCTTCATTTGCTAGTTTATAAGTCTTTTATGGCAAGGTATCTTGGAGGAGTACAAGGGTGTACACCCTCCTTGATCTACCTTGAGTTTGGTTCGCATGCCCTAGGGAGTAAGAGGGTTTACACCCCTAGGGATCTTGTTGATCTAACTTGTGTTTTAAAAACCCCTTTCACCCATTTTTTTAAAGGCACTAATCTGAAGTTTGCATTGGAGAAATAAATTGTTTGCCTTGGTAAACGTGATTTAGTGAGATATTGATCTTGTTCAAGTTGGAAACTTTTATGCATGTTAAAAGCTTGTCAAGGCCACTAAGGCATCTCGATTGGCTTGGTCTTCTTAGAGACGTAACTAAATTAAAGCTACAATCATTAGGGCTGCAGCAAATACTCCCTTACTCTGATTGTAACTTGCATTTTAACCGTCAGAATTTGCTAAAAAATTTCCAACATTATCTACTATTCCTAGCGCATCTTTTGGGTGGATCTTTTGCAAGTTTTGGTGGTTGATTTTTCTGTTGTAACAACTTGTTTGCTACAGCCATAAGGCTGCAATTATATCTCTACAATACTTGTCTATAACAGCCTTACATTGATGCTAAAGTTTTATGCTTTTATACTTGAGTTGTTCTAGTGTTTACTAGCTTATCTCTTGCTTCATTCACGTGACTTTTAGCATCGTATCTAGCAGCTTTATTAATTGTTTCTTGCTGATATATATATATATATGTGTGTGTGTGTGTGTTTATTTCTGCAAATAGGGACAGCAAGCTTAACTTGTTTGTCCACTTAACATATAGCTTGTATCCTTGGTTTTTCTTGTCTCGGGCAGGTACTATCATCATCCACGGGTACTCAAATTTCTTCATAACCATTGACTACTACCGAGACTCATTTCCAAGCCACTTTCAATTTAGAAACTTGACCTATAGGAGCATTCATTCCATAATCTCACTTTCCTTCTCATTTCCCCCTAGGGTCACCCGAGATTTCCCTCTTGAAGTGATCTCTTCGCCTCTAAAGTGACGAGAGTACCTATTTAAGGTGACAGTGGGTAGGTATTCTCCTAGTTGTCGCCATCTCATGGTTTGGGTCGGATTTTTCCCAATCTACAACTTGTGCGATAACACACCCAATAGGGCATTATGACACCCCTCCCATATTTAAATTTGGCAAGTTGTATAAGGTCTTTGAGCATTTGTTTATTTTGAAAACATACGATTTGATGCACATATTTGGGTCGTTCTTTTATTATATATGGCTTACTTGGGATGATACTTGTGACTTGTGAACCCTTGGAGGCCGTACTTGTTTGTCTTTGCAAGTCCTTGACAGGAGAAAGCTTGATCGCGAAGGCACAAGCTCACTTGGACCTTTAATGGGGCATGCAGCCCATAGGTTGGATGATGCGCCCCCTCTCCCTGGAAACATGGTAAGAGGAATGTTTCCTTTGGAAGCACTTGAACACCGTGAGATGACCATGTCTCAGCTCACTGCACCCCAACAATGGCCTTGGAAGGCCTAAAACGTCACACCTTATGCCCTAGACGTCACATGGGTTTAGCGTTTTGATGGGGTTTCTCATGGTTGATGGTCATGGTCATGGTTGGATGGAGGGAGAGACACTTGGCACATGCTAGAGCACTTGGTGGCATGATTTATGGCCTTTGGAAGCCCGTCATTCTTCATCAAAGACTCGACGTCTCTCCTAGAGGCCCTACGTCACCCTTTTGGGCATGACGTCACCCCTAAAAGGGGATTTGCTTTTTGTAAATTTGAATTTTAAGATGTAAAAGGACAAATAGGGAGGTCGACCTCTCTAATTTGAAGCCACGAGGTGTATCCCAATCCACGGAAACAAACATGTACAGTACCTCGTGGTATCTTGCGATACAAGTCACTCCCAAAACACACACCTCAATATATGGTTAGATAGAGCAATGTCAATGGAGTAGCCAAATGCTTTAAGAATATTCAACTAAGAACTAGGGAAATAACTACCAAAATATAAAGAGGGTTAGGAGCTAATCAATTAAGTGTTGAGATCTGTAATAAACATGCTACAGAGAAAATATAAATCAGCACTATGATGCCACTCTTTAGATGAACAAACAAGTACATTTTACCACACAAGAGTGAGATCTAGTCACATAAACCAAGAACAAATGATATACTTGAATTACATCTTGATTATATGTTGTAAATTGAACCAGATTGTTGCTGTCCACAAATTCCAGAATCTGATATATGATAAATAATGCAGAAAATGCAGATTTTGGGTGAGGAAAAGCAACCCAAGAGTGCCTAAAAGCACTTGTAATGAAAAACCTTGGGTACTTTGGCTAGGGAAATGAATAAACTATGTAAAAACAGCCCAGCGATGAACTATTGCAAGTACAAATGTATAATTAACATGTAACTAGCACAAACTTGCAAAAGAAAGTGGTGAATCCCCCTAGGGTTTCACCAAAAATCTCCCAAAAGTAAAATAACAGCTATGAAGCACTTAGGAGACAAATTTCACTGTAAAAAATTGTTAGATATCCTTTATAAACCATCGACACGTGAAAATATAGCTATGGTATGGTTAGAATCCGCATTTTAGGGTTAAACCTTAACTTTAGGGTTTCACCAATTCCAATTTTCTTTGCTGCAATTTAACTTCCAGAATTGATAAACCTCTTAAATCAACCCACAAAATGTTAGATAAAACCTTTAAGCACAAATGTGTGGGGCTACTTAGCCCTAGTAGGGTTAAATATCAACAATTTACCGTAAACCCTCGGACAACACTATCTAGAAAATGAAAATAAACCATTAGCTTTGCATTAGACAATGAATGAATATTTTTTGATGGTATATCTTTTGTATTTTTTTGTATTTTTATATTTTATATGATGTAAAAGAAAAGATTAGAGTTTTTAGGGGTTTTGTGGTTGGGAGTTAAGCTTAGTGCCTTGTCTCCACTTAGGGTTTATGGAGTCAAGAAGTATGCCCCTCTAAAAATTGGTTATTCAATGTTTATGGATTAGAGTGGGAGACTAGTGCCTCAAAGAAATTAGTCTCTTGTCTAATCAAGACAAACCATGAAAACCAAGGCCCTATAAGAAGGGTTTCCTCAAGGGAATAGCCTTCACCAACAAGATCAACAAAAGATTGCAAATAATACTTAAAACCCTTGCCAAGGAGTATTAAACTAATCAAGGCAAGAGATAACCACTTACCAAATCGTTTTAAGGAAGATGGAAGCGATACAAACCCTAGATGTCCTCCTTCCAAGTAGTTGAGTAGCTCCTCCATGGATTGATATTGTTGGCTTTAGTGGAATCTTGTATGTTCACAATAGTCTTTGAAATATCAAAAAAAAAATAAGAGAGAAGGAGCTCCAAGAATTGACACCGAGAGACACCAAGTAAAAGATCTTATATTAATGGCTTGAAATGATCTCCAACAATTCACAACAATTTGGAATGAGAGGATGACCTATATTTATAGATGGGGCTCACAACTCCTTCATGTTCTTTATTCCCTAAATCTAGGTTAAGGAATCAAAACAAAAGTGACTTGTTATCGACGCAACTTCCAGACTAATTCAAATTACAATTAAATGATACTTTACATGCTCGAAGCCCTCACAAAAGGTGGCGTCCACCCTCTAAGGGGAACGATTTTCTCTTAGGGTACAACGTTCCATGCAAAAGAAACTTGGGAGGCCTTACATGTCAAGCAATGATCATTAGCCATCCTAGCTCCAACATTCACCCTTAAGGTAGGGAACAACCTCTACAAAAGTCCAAATAAACCCTCTAAAAGTGGACGGCTCCTCCATTTGGGCTATCAAGTCTTCAAAAGGTGATCACAAGTCCATCCACATCATCATGAGTGAGTGCCATGTCATATCCACAAGGTGAAAGTCACTCAAGTGACCTACACATCATCAAGTTGGGTCCAATTAAACCCCAACGTCATCATGAAGTGTCCCATGTGAAAGTCGACCCTCTTTAGTAAGTGAAAACACCTCCAAAATGTGCCAAATGAGGGGAGCGTTCTAGCATCTTTCACATTGCATGTGTAGAGGATGTCCACGCGAATGAAAATAGACCATATGTGCCTTGGAGAGTGTGATCAATGCCTCGAAAAACGTGATATGCCTCGAAAAGTGTGAGATGACCTTGGAAAATGTGAAACTAGACAATCATGTGTAGATTCATCTCCAAGGTCCCATGACCAAAGTGTGGTACATACTTAAGAAAGATATGGTCCATGTGGGGAAAAATGGTTGTGCTAAACCATGGGTCTGACAACCCTTACCAAGCGCAATCACCTTTTACATAGAAAAAAGAATAAGTGAATAATTAGGACCCCGTAAATCATGTATCCTAGTAGATCCACCTCAAAATGCCCATATACCTACACAGGACATAAATGCCCGACTTGGAAGGAGTTACCACATCCAAAGACTAGTCGGTCGGAGCAATGAAACCAAGCACCCTGAGAATGGGGACTAAAAGGACATGCTATGACCATCCACCTAAGGGGATTTGGGCAGCCAACTAGCCAAAAATTGTACATCAATCATCCCATGATGGCCACATACAAAGAAATCATCACACAATGGGATCATTAGAGTGGTCACGTTTCGTGAAAAAAATGTAGGGTACACTGCAAAGAATCTAAGGTGTAACACACGCAAACCTCATTCAAGAAAAAAATGATAAGGATTATTTTTAGGTTATGAGAATCAAAGCAAATAAAATAGAAGAGTATCAATATACAAAGGGAAAAAAGAATGAATGCTTGATAGATGTAAAAATAACACGATTCAACAATAAGGATTTACAAACAAAATGTCTTTGCTTCATGATTTTTCTTATCAAGAAGGAAAAATATATAAAGCTTATGATATTATTGCCCAAATTGCAAGGATTGATAGGTTTAAGCTTATAATGAATCATAAAATAAATTGGATTTGTCCTGTTGTCCCCCAGGTTGTCTCCTATCTCTCACAAAAGAACCAAATGTCAGGGCATAGTGTGCAGGATGCACCTTCCTGCACCACTCTAGGCCTTCAAGCCAATTCTCAACCTAGGGGGGATATCCTCAGTATTTCCTAAGCAAGATTCTTTGTCTGTCACCCAAGGACAACCTATTTAATAGATGAAGCTCAGACTGGATTTATAATAGAGAAAAATGGTGCATGGAGTTAATCTCTGCTATTGATTTCGAACAAGAATAGGATGTTGAATTTTAATTTGGAGGAAATTCAAAAGGGAGGCAACCAACAAGAGGGTTTTAACAAGATTTAGCCATAGGAATGATCTTCTAAACCATGGACACCATAATCTAGTTCGTCTAGGCAAATAACTCGAAAAAGAAGAAATATGGATAGAGGAGGAGGTAGAACTACTTTCCTAGCACATATTCATCAGACATAAAACCAATGGACCAAACAAACATAGATCCATTAGCTTATTCAAAATTACGTAAGACAGAAAATGAAGAGCAAAAAACCAACATAACTTGCTTGAATTTATTATTGACCAATGGCAACAACCTCAATCATGATTTCACAATAAATCTACTAGTTCATCGATCAAAACGTATTTCCAGTGTTGGGGACTATAAAAGTCTTGGATTTGAAACATCCATTCTATTAGTCAAAAGAATACACCAGGGGTTGGGATTAGAAAATCATTGTCATGTGCCTTCTTAATTCCCTCCATAGAGCCTACTACTTAGAGAATGCTTATAGTAAGAATGAGAATGAAGAAGATGAGAAGTGGAAGGAGGAAAAAGCCATTTGTTGCTGCAAAATCGTGATACTCTAGGAAGATCTTCAATTCCCAGTGACCTCCATCTCTATTCCACCCTCTTCAGTTACTAAAAAATTCAACACTTGAATGAAAAACCTCCCATGTAAAAGAGAAATGTCTATGACTTTTATGTCAATTGGGAAAAGGTATGCCCAGTATTCAATTTGGAAAGCATCTTTGGGGCCACCACTCTTTCTTATTAATCCTTCAATCTCACAAGATGCTAATCGAAATTTTCGTTAACTCATACTTTGGGACTCTCTCCTAATCCAGCAAAACTAGGGCCATGTGTGCAAATTCCATCGTGTAAACAGTCATGCCACCCACGTGAAGATTCCTCACCATATGTCATCTCCTCATAGTGCCACCTGATTCTTGGAAGTACGAACCTTCATTTTCCTTTGAATATGGATGGATTGGAATACATTTGAACTTCAATGATGGGGGGGTTAATTAAGGAATCAAGCCCAATATTGAAATTGGCCAAGGCATCCACTCAAATATTGAGAAGGAGATCCAATTGAGGAATCAATCCCAATATTGAAATTAGGCCATGGCATCCATTCACACAGTGAGAAGGGGACCCGATTGAGGAATCGGGTCAGATCTTGAAATCAGGCCAAGGCAACAGTTTGAACAGGGAGAAGGGGGCTCAATTGAGGAATTGGGCCTAATCTTGAAATCAGCCAAGGCATCCACTCGAACAGTGAGAAGGGGACCTAATAAAGGAATCGAAATCGACCAAGGCATCCACTCAAATGGTGAGAAGAGGACTCAATTGAGGAAACAAGACCGATCTTGAAATTGGGCCAAAGCAACAGTTTGAACAGTGAGAAGGGGGGCTTGATTGAGGAATTGGACCCGATGTTGAAATTGGCCAAGGCATCCACTCGAATAGTGAGAAGGGTACCTGATTGAGGAATCAAGCCCAATCTTGAAATCAGGCCAAGGAAATAGCTTGAACAAGTAAAGGAGTGTCTAATTTGGAAATCGGGCCTAATTTGGAAATCAAAATGAAAGCAAAGTTCAAACAAGGAAGAAAAGGCCAAGGTTTTAGATATTCACAAAGGGTTCCAAAAGCTGAAAAGTTAAGGGAAAGTTGGCTAAGTGAAAAGGAAACCCAGAGTATGTGAAAACTATGAAGGCGAGGCTTGGTTTCGAATGAAATTAGCAATGTAAGTTCTTCCAACTCGGCAAGGTGATTACACATCCTAGGCCACATTTATCCCTTATAAATGATTTATAAGGAAAGTGTATTAATTAGACAGTGAGTGTTGAAGGGTTTATAAGACCATGCTAAAGTCTTCAAGTATCTTAAAGAAATATAAAATGTTAGCATTGGAACTTGACTTCATAAATAAGATCAATCTAGTAGATATAGAAAAGAGACAACTTAATGGACATCTTATTGAGTAATCATTTGGAAAACTTACCTAATTGAGATTTTTCATGATGTTAAAGTAAATAACCCACAAGTTCAAGATTTTTAAATTTAGATTTATCCACGGTTGTACTAGGTTCATGATAAGTTCCATGGTCATGGTCTTCTATTGTTATGATGACTACCAAATTCAATAGCAATGCAATGAAATGTATGAATAAAAATTTATAGATGTTTTACCTCTGGAAAATGTATCTACTATGCTTTACAATAAGACTAAATATATTTGTTACAAAAAAGAAAATAAATATCCAATAAGTAAAATCATGTTTTATAAAGGAGAGAATAGACCTCAAGATTTCCTTTCGAGACATCAAGAGGACGAAAGAAAGTGCCTTGTATAAGTGTTTTGATGAATCCTAGTTGTTCAGTCCATCGAAGAGCTTTCCAAGCCCTTTCAAGCTAAAACACACAAGTTACAAAATAATCCAATCTTCAAAGGCCAATAAAATTTATATCATAAGATATTATATGTAAAGAATTGACCTAAAAGTTGGAATAATTAATAAATATGCAACTTAAAGAAACATTTCCCATAATAATGATTTGAATGTAGACACTTTCATGTGCTCGAATCAAATATGAACTAGGGAGACATGTCTGAAAATAAATTTCAAGATGTGATTTGAACAAAAAGAACTTACTGTGATTTCAATGGGACGGTCCCCCAACACTATTTGAGCTCCTACTTCCACTGAAGCTTTACGAGCAACACGAAACTACCAAAAACAAATCTTTGAAGATTGGTTTTTTATGAAATAAACTTGTTGATCCAAAATGTATGTGATTTAATTGGGTATAAAAAAATACTTCAACTATGAAAAAGTATATAAGAGTAATAGGAAGATGAATTCTATGGAAATGTTACCTCATCACCAATTGGCGTGCCAATAGAGGACGAAATATTTTTTGAGAAACCTGCCAAAAGCAGTCGTAGAGCCAATGCAGACTGCCCACCTAACAATCAATAAAGAAATGCTCGATCTTATAATCTGTTTAAATATTTATCATGCAACTTTCAAAAGATTTTGTTTCACTACATATATAAATGGTGCAATGCATATCTAATTTGTTGCAATAACAAGTTAGTTAATTTTAAGATTGACAAGCCATTTTTTACTCTTGTTTATGATGTTATCTTTGTACTACCACAAAAACCTCTTTTAGTCCATAAGACATTTGTAATAAATTTACATTGTAATAACCTAATAGAATACACGTTGATTACAAGGGGGAAATTTGATACGAACACGATTAGCCAACAATGTAAGCATTCACACAAGAATGAAGAATGCAAGTACCAAAATGAGATTTTTGAAATGTACATGTTTTTCACTCTACATTCCATTAGATCTATATAAGAGTGCAAAATTGTGGTAGGCTCACGTAGGTGAAGAGTTAGGTAGAGGTAGATGGAGTGTTAGGTCAATGATCATCTTTGACTAAGTCGCTTTTACAAAGATGTATGTTGATACACCTTGTTGTCGTCCTTATACACACCTACTAACGTGGAGAAGTCTCCAACCCACTTGGTGTGTCCTTAGAGGCACAATGTCTAAGTTCAAGCCCACTGTCACCTCGACTTGAACTTCTTCCGTCTAGGCTTTCTCCTAGGGAAGCCAAGGGGGGTAGACCCTAGTTACTATGTAAATTATTAAATGAATTCTAGGAGTTAATTTTAGTTTGTTAAAGGTAAAGGGGAGCTACCCTATATGAGAGGCAGCAAATGCAATGCACACCTTTAATGAAAATCAAACATTTCCCTAAGGTCAACTAAGACTAGTGCCTAAAGGTTGGGCAAGGAGTCAATTAAAGTTACAACAAAAGAATTAAGTACAATTATACAAGAAATAAACAATGCTATGGGATATCAACAATAAATAAAAGAAATTACTTTACACTTTAAATCAATTATGAATGTAATCTAGAAATTGAATACAACATGAGATATATATGTACTATGAAATGAACAACTAGATGATTACACAACTATATCCAAAAGAATAGAATATATTCTAACTCAATAAGAATTGAAGCATTAGTATATGAAATACTCACAATGAGAATGATAGCTAGAAAAGGACTTGGAAAGTAAAGTTGGTTCGAAAGTGAAAATGCTTTGAAAGTAAAAGTATTCGAAAAGTAGATTGCTTTGAAAATGAGATTTCAAATGTTGTGAATGTAGTGTGTAGGTTGATTTTAATAAAGTTTAGGTCTCTCTTTGATTAGGGGAATTAGATGTGAATGATACAAGCCTAGACTATGTGACTACCCCAAACCGTTATCCTCTCAGCCAAAAGGAAGTGTTGGGTGCTCAATAAGCAAGGAAAACAAGGCCTTACCCTAGCTCCAC
>ML837902.1:45144-59280 GCA_009831015.1 Picea engelmannii | reverse complement strand
TTGCTTGTCCTCAAGCAACATCAATCCTGGGTGCTGCAAAATATGCTCTCCCTCCCATGTGGCATCCTCCACTGGAAGACCCCTCCATCTAACCAAGCACTCCCTGATGACCCTGCTCCTCAACCTGCGCTCTCTCTGCTCTAATACCTCCTCCGACACTATCTCCAACTAGCCCTCCTCATCCAAGGGTGGCAACTCCTCTAAAATACTAATCTGTTGTCCCACGGCCTTTTTAAGACAAGAGACGTGAAAGACGTTATGAATCTTGCTACCATCTGGTAGATCTAGCTCGTATGCCACCTCGCCTATCCTCCTGATGACTCTGTATGGCCCATAAAACTTCAGCTTCAGCTTCTTTGCTCCACTCCTCTTCAAGGAGGACTATTTGTATGGCTATAATCGCAGAAAAACCAAATCCCCTACCTCAAAACTGCGCTCGACTCTGTGCCCGTCTGCATATATCTTCTGTTGGTTCTGAGCCGTCTGCAAGTTCTCCCTCACTGACAGCAGAATCCTCTGACTCTCCTCCACCCAGTCTTTGGCCCCCAGGACCCTGTTGTCCCCAAACACAGTCTCCACAAAGGATGGTGCATCATATCCGTAAAATGCCCTGAACGGTGACATCCTGATGGACATATGGTAAGTTGTGTTGTAACAATACTCAACCATATGTAACCATCTCACCCATGTGCGTTGCTGCCCCCCCACATAGTTCCTCAGATACCCCTCCACCCATTTGTTGACGATCTTTGTCTATCCATCTGTCTATGGGTGGTAGCTGGTAATCGTAGCTAGCTCTGTGCCTGTCAACCTGAACAGCTCCTACCAAAACGCGTTGATGAAGCGCCCATCTCTATCACTGACTATCTTCCTGGGTAAACCATGCAACCGGAATACCTCCCTGAAAAACAACTCTGCTACCTATATGGCCTTGTAGTCGGTGGGTATGGAAAAGAAATGTTAAAATTTGGTCAGTCTATCGACCAGCACAAATATACAGCTTACCTTGATTATCTTATTCTATTGGTGGTAGATTGAGTAGCTACACAGGAGGCCTTAGACTTTGTAAGGTCCCCATTTTGGGACATTATAACATTACAACATTTCAGAGTGTTATGCCTACCCGAGTAGCCAGATAGGGGTGACAGAGAGTTCGGGATATATTGAGGGTTCATTTGGACCCGAATTGTATCGTTCATCATCAGGATCCATTCCGCACAACTGGGCTTTGGTTCTATTGCATTCCGACGATTTCCGTAATTTTGAGTTATTATGGGTCATCTCTTAATTAAATTCACTAAGAAGGTCATAATGGGCATATTACTTGGAGAAACCTCTTAGTGTAATAGCTCATCGGAATTGGAAGGAAGAGCATTACAGGATAAGATGATGAGAAGTGACTTGCAGTGGCCGGAGAAGCCATCAGGATGGATAAATCACTTTTTAGAGGTAAAATGGTTAATTAATTAATTAATTAAGTGATTTAATCAAGGAATAATAAAATAAAGTAAAAGTCACTTGGAGGGAAAAGGTCAACAACGAATTAGGGTTTCGGGAAGCTATAAAGGAAGGGTAAAGCAACCTAATTCATTATGCATTGTTATGATTTGATGTTGAGAGTTCCAAAAGGAGGAAGAGAGTCGGCTTTACTCTTTTGTGGATTTCTGGAGGAAACCACCACCATTGATCGGTTTCGGTGTTGAGAGACACACCCTAGCCCATCGAAGATACCATCCAGGTATTTCACTATGCTATTCAGGAGTATCCAGTTGTAGTGTGCGCAGCTCAGCCAGTGAGGGCGCAAGTCAGATTGAGGGTTTGTGGAGTTGCACGAGGTCCGAGCTCAGATTGCATTTTCCTTCCGACCTAATTGAGATCCAGCCAGGGTGCATAGATTGAGACACCCATCAGATTATGACGATGGAATCTTGCAGGGCACATCATCCATCCATTTAGGGTGCAGCTCTTCTAGCAGGACATTTGCGATTGCAAACGGAGCATCAGAGCAGATCCGGGGAAACCCTCCGGCCCCAATTCCGCATTTGGCGAGACGATCGTTTTGAGTCCTATAGCAGCTGATTTCATTGGTGGAATCATTTGGGGCGCATCTAGTGTCCCAGGAGGTGCGCAAACCCCCAGGGTCGAGATCTCGTGCCTCGGAGACCAGATCTGACATCCGACATTCATCCATTTCAGTCTAGATGCCAGGGCGCTTCTATTGGGACAGTTTCCAACTCATTCCGAAGAGTCTAACCTTTCGGACGAGTTTTCCAGCTTGTAGCGGTTACCCTACTTCTCAGGAATCGCTTATTTTGCCGATCTATCCGTGCATGCATCAGATCTACCTTCATCTTCTGATCACGGGTATTTTTATGCTATTTGCTTGTACTCCAGTGACGATCCATGAGATCTAACTGACGACTATACTCTATATTTCCAGTATGTTATTATATTTCAATGCTTGAGTCGCATAATACATATTATTGGGCAGTTGATGTTCCTTATTTCCGCATGCATCATATATATATTGTTTAAACCATAACATATAACATGCACATGCAACAACCACAAAACATCTCAAGCACATAACTAAAACGCATCGAGAAACCCCCAGAGTATCAGATCTGAAGATAAAATGCATCCAGAAAACCCCAGTGTATCAGATCTGTGAGACAAAACAATAGATCCGTAGTAGATATCCTGATCAGCGGGATCAAGGATATTTCAGTGGTATCAGAGCTTTAGTCCTGCCAGCCTGTGACTAAAGTCAATGAGTTCAGCGGGTGACCCAGAAGGCAGAGAGGATGTGGGGAGACAGATATGAGAGGTCAGAGGGCACTGGTTAGGCACCCATGGACCCAGAGGCAGCCTTCATGCAGGTACTCAACAATTTGGTAGTCAGTCAGCAGACCATGACACAGTCTTTGGCACAGTTGGTTGATAGATTAGTTGTAGTGGACACCCCGGGCACACCAACCCCACATGCAGCACAGGGGAACTCGATGGCAGACAGTAGACCCCAGACACCTACTCGCACATACACATCTTCGAGTAGGATTCCCAGACCATGGTTCCCTAGTTTTCAGAGGGCACCAGCAGCAACACAACAACCGTTAGCACACAGGTTGCCCACTCAAGCGGAAGACATTGCAGAGTACAAGAGGGAGTATGCAGCGTTGGGTCGTGACTTCCATCATGACATGACACTGGTCGAGTACTGTGGACTTAGGGGAATGGACCATCCAAAAGAACCTCGGAGAGGAGGACAACAACAGCAATAGGGGCATAACATAGATTTCATCCGAAAAGTTGGTAAACTCACCATACCTTGTTTTGACGGATCGTCCAAATGCACTGCCAGAGCTGGGGTACAAAAGCTAGATATGTACTACAAGCTCAACCAGATGACCGAGACGAAGGCTAGTGACTCTTGCGCATTTGAGGGACAGATGGATGGACAGGATGATAGCACATGTCCTTCATCTTCCCCGTCAGACAATGTTGAGGATTCAACACTTCAACATAGTAATGACACTTGTGAGGATTCATATGTATTGGCACTTAGACATGATGAGATTAGGAGGTTGGATAACCTACCTATGGGTGTAGACATGGCTTCCAGGAAGTCATGTATGGAGGATGATGAGTGAGCCACATTTTTCATCTTCTCAGTTACCTATGCTAGCCACGACACGTGAGGATATCAGTGGCGTTCCTGATATGGTAGAGGAGCCTTGTGTGGGGATTGTACACAAGGGACATATGGATCTGCAGACCCAGGAGAAGAGGTATGGCTTGGAGATAGTTGACCTTACACATACCTATCACTATGAGGAGAGTGAGTCACCACTCTTGGAGATTTTGTTGATGGACCAGGTTGTGGAGACCGACAACTTGTTGTGACACTTACTCCCAGGATCGATCTTCAGTGATGAGGATGCACTCCTTATTGGACGGGATGACCATAGCATGTGTCTCAACACATCTGTATGGGATCCAGGCGCAGATGATATTAGTAGGGTGAGTGCACAGGAGGATACAACTACCCATACAGGATACGATGTGATTCATATGGGGATCGCAGTTGGTGATGGCGTGCAGTGGCATACAGGAGAACTTAGTAGCACAGGGGACAATGGGCAGTTCATTGCCTTATATTTTGAGGAGTGTGTTGTTGGGGATTCCATTGTTGACACTAGCAGTGAGAGGCATGAGGTAGCACCTCAGCAGGATTGTGACCAGGAGTCAAGACACTTGGCATGACAGTTGAGAGTCAGTGAGGACATGATCATGGAAGCCACTAGATGCATTGATGATACACATACATTGGTGGCAGGTTATTGTTGGAGGGCCTCGATGGCGCAAGATAGTTCAGATGGGGTCTTGTCATTGATGACTTCCATACAATCAGGGAGAGAGTGATTGTGATGAGGGCCGACTACCAGCAGTTTTTGAGGGATAGGGATTACCTATTGGAGGTTGGTGAGATATATCACAGGGCACTGAGGGAGCAAGAGGTTGAGGTGGACCGACTCACTCATGAGTTGGTGAGCACACGGAGATTCTTGGAAGGCACACAAAAAACCCTTCAGGAATCAGAGTCCAGATCAGAGGAGCTCCTTGAGGAAATTAGACAGAGATCCACTACACCTATTTCAGCAGAAAGTCGGATATATCTCTCAACCACATTGCAAGAGGATGTTGGTGGTTTAGTAATGGAGCACCAGTTGAGGGAGAAGCATGAGGAGTACCCAGGATCAGTGATGAGTATGGAGAGATATGATCCAGAGATACATGAGGATGTCCATAGGTCACAGGGACCACCCTTCATGAGGGGTGTTGAGACAGTTGGGCACACACGTACACATGGGGATTCCAGAGCCAGGGGCAGTTGTGAGAACACTTCCATTTATGTTCCAGGATTGGTTGACCTTCATGTAGAGGATGACCCCATAGTACACCCAGGATCCATGATGTTGCAAGTGTACACAGGAGATCACATGAGTATGGAGGGTCACATAGTGATGAGTGATAGTTCATAGAGACATACAGAGGTGTACAGTGGGATTCAGGGGGACGCATTGGATGGCAGGGAGGAGATGTACTTAGTCGAGCATGGAGATTCCTCTCTCTTGCAGCAGTATACAGATCTGGGAAATCACCTTCACCGTAGCAGCAGTTGCGTGAGTGATGATGGATGGAGAATAACGGACCCGCAGTTGGTGGAGATACCTATTGTTGTACCCGATGGTTCATGTTCAGTGATGAGTACAGGTGATTATTTACCATGGGTGTCGATAAATGAGCTTTTGGTTAAGTCCTTTGGATCGACCAAAGCATATGCTACTTTCCAATCCTACAGTTGGTTGCAGATATTTATGATGGCCTTTCCCGATACTTTCATCATTGATAGCAGCACAGGGGGAGCTAGACAGTGGCAGGGGGCATGGAGAGTTGGTAGGTCGAAACCACCTAACAGGAGTGTCTTGATTGCATACATCAAGATAGGGGTGGATCATGAGGGGCAGACAGTTGAGGCCCTGGGCATGATGGAGAGTATACTAGGCCATGGGACAAAGGATATCTCAGAGATTGCTACATATTCAGACTCTCATTGAGATGAGGGTGGAGTGATTTCGACAGTTACCAGTAGGGCACATCAACAGTTAGTGGGGATTGGAAGTGATGAACTTCCAAATTTGACATGGGATACGAGAGTCCATTTGGTCAATAGTTTGTTTCATCTTATGAGGATCCAGGAGTGGAGGATCTAGTATGGATACTTTGATCAGATATTCATGATCAGAGTAGAGCAACATCAACATGATGGTCCCTGTTAGAGACTAGCATGGGACCCTAGGATTACAAGGTTGGGCATTTCATTGACTGGTGGAGACAAGCGGACCTTTGCAGGGGGAAGTCACCTTGATTTTCCATTGAGTTTCAGTATTGGGGAGAGCACGTCATTGGTTGGTGATTCGTTAAGGTCTTGTAGTACCTCACTATGGCAACAGCATGTTCAGTCGGTGGGGGTCGTGTTGGGTTTGGTATGGTCTAGTAGGACAGACTCATTTCGGTTTGAGACCGTGTTATTTGCAGGAGACTCATGGTAGTGATATGTTACAGGACTATCTCTCACGAGGCATTGCAGTTCACATTCTGATATGGGATCCAGGGATTGGAGTGCTTGGTAGTTCAACGTTTAATGGAGTTGAGTTTTGAGTAGAGTGGTTGCTTGGGGAGTTGACTAAGATTCTTTGGCCATTGATCACTCTACTCATCAAGAGCATGTGGGTGTCATGCGTCGTGAGCACTTGGAGAGGCCACATATTGAGGGGAGTCTACCTTGTGTCACACAGGTGGATATGGGACCCTGGTATCATATGTAGTTGGATTCAGTTATTGCTTGAGGACAAGCAATATTCCGGCACGGAGGACTGTAATGTCCCCATTTTGGGACATTATAACATTACAACATTTCAGAGTGTTATGCCTACCAAAGTAGCCAGATAGGGGTGACAGAGAATTCGGGAGATATTGAGGGGTTTATTTGGGCCCGAATTGTATCGTTCATCATCAGGATCCATTCCGCACAGTTGGGCTTTGGTTTCGTTGCATTCCGATGATTTCCGTAATTTTGAGTTATTATAGGTCATATCTTAATTAAATTCACTAAGAAGGTCATAATGGGCATATTACTTGGAGAAACCTCTTAGTGTAACAGCTCATCGGAATTGGAAGGAAGAGCATTACAGGATAAGATGATGAGAAGTGACTTTCAGTGGCAGGAGAAGCCATCAGGATGGATAAATCACTTTTTAGAGGCAAAATGGTTAATTAATTAATTAATTAAGTGATTTAATCAAGGAATAATAAAATAAAGTAAAAGTCACTTGGAGGGAAAAGGTCAACAACGAATTAGGGTTTCAGGAAGCTATAAAGGAAGGGTAAAGCAACATAATTCATTATGCATTGTTATGATTTGATGTTGAGAGTTCCCAGAGGAGGAAGAGGGTTGGCTTTACTGTTTTGTGGATTTATGGAGGAAACCACCACCATTGATCGGTTTCGGTGTTGAGAGACACACCCTAGCCCATCGGAGATACCATCCAGGTATTTCACCGTGCTATTTAGGAGTATCCAGTTGCAGTGTGCGCAACTCAGCCAGTGAGGGCGCAAGTCAGATTGAGGGTTTGTGCAGCTGCACAAGGTCCGAGCTCAGATTGCGTTTTCCTTCCAACCCAGTTGAGATCCAGCCAGGGCACATAGATTGAGACACTTCCCATCAGATTCTGACGGTGGAATCTTGCAAGGCGCATCATCCAGCCATTTAGGGCGCAGCTCTTCCAGCAGGACATTTGCGGTTGCAGACGGAGCATCAGAGCAGATCCAAGGAAACCCTCCCGACCTAGTTCCACATTTTGTGGGACGATTGTTTTGAGTCCTATAGCAGTTGATTCTGTTGGTGGAATCATTTGGGGCGCATCCAGTGTCCCAGGAGGTGCGCAAACCCCCCATGGTCGAGATCTCGGGCCTCAGAGACCAGATCTGACATCCGACATTCATCCATTTCAATCTAGAGGCCAAGGTGCTTCTATTGGGACAGTTTCCAGCTCATTCCGACAGGTCTAACCTTCCGGACGAGTTTTCCAGCTTGTAGCGGTTACCCTACTTCTCCAGAATCGCCTATTTTGTCGATCTATCCGTGCATACATCAGATCTGCCTTCATCTTCTGATCACGGGTATTTTTATGATATTTTCTTGTATTCCAGTGACGATCCATGAGATCTAACTGACGACTATACTCTATATTTCCAGTATGTTATTGTATTTCCATGCTTGAGTCGCATACTACATATTATTGGGCGGTTGATGTTCCTTATTTCCACATGGATCATATATATATTGTTTAAACCATAACATATAACATGCACATGCAACAACCACAAAACATCTCAAGCACATAACTAAAACGCATCCAGAAATCCCCAGAGTATCAGATCTGAAGATAAAACGCACCTAGAAACCCCCAGTGTATCAGATCTGTGAGACAGAACACTAGATCCGTAGTAGATATCCTGATCAGCGGGATCAGGGATATTTCAGACTTGATTGTCTCTTGTCTAGGGATTCCTTTAGGCTACTAGGGAAACCTCCCTTGTGTTGGTTTATTCCTACACTAAAGAAAGGGAAGTTGTTTCCTAGGTGACAGTGGTGACATCTTCCAATGTTCCACTAGTTTTGGCACCTTGTGAAGGCTTTGCACTGGGGTGCTATATTGTGTGGTAACAATGTATACACATTTGTATTAAGTATATAAGAAGTATGTATGTAAAAGAGAATGGCCAGAACTTTACAACATGTTGTACACTCATTTGTATTAACTTATATAAAGTACAAAATTTAGGGGAGAGTGATCAAAGTTTACCAAGTCTCCAATAAAATACAATAAAGTAGGTGAGTGATCAATTTGGACCAAATCACTTGAAGGAGAAAATATGAAGTACAAAAGTGTACTGAAGTACAAAAATAGATAAAGTACAACTGTCATACAAGTTAACACATGTTTACTAGACCAAGTCTCACCAACATGAGAATACAGATTCCAAGCTTGCATATAAGTTTTTATATTAATGACAACTTCAAAGATATCACCTCTCCCTACAAGATCACAAAGAAAAATCCAGACTTACCCAGATTCAAGCTGCGGCCCATGGCACTTAGAAAGCTTCCCCCACCTATAGAGAAGAGATTTGTTTCCTTATTCTCTGCAGGTTGGCCTTGTACAGGTTTATCTGGTTTTCCAGAGTACATAATCCCAGCTCTGCACATAGAAATCTGGTAATCAAAAAATTAGTTCCTAAAACATCTTGCTAATACAGGCCAAAAAACATTATTTACCATGCTGCATAAATCAGTAATTGATTGCAGAAGCCTATGCCTTCCACGTGCAAATTTCCTGTGTAAAGAATACTTAATTTGACATACTAAAGATAAGAACTTCTGCAAGAAGACAAATGAATAACAGAGAACTCAAACAGAAGAAATGAGCGAACTGCAGGTTTTTAACTTCACATACATTCAAAGTCTTTACAGAGAGACAGGGCACCAAAAGTCAAACCAAATACAAGGAAACATACGCATGCAATTTACTTACTTGGAATAGGAACTGATAGAGATGTATTATAGCCATGACACACTATCCACGAGCAAATTGCATATTGTACTTCAAAAAAATCTATCACACTCCGGAAATGCTATTTTGAGAAAAGGAAACAAGGTCCAAAGTGTTCCCTGCAATATGCCTTTATTGGATCACCATTTTCATGGCTTAAGCTATGATGAAAAAATCAATTGGGGAAACCCAATAAACAAATCCATCAAAACAACTCAGATAGAACTAGAATAGTAAAGACGAATTCGTAAGAGTGCTTGTGAGTGCATTAACCAGCTGTCATTAATGAAAAAAGAAAGGCCACAAATAGGGAAACGCAATAAACAAAATCCATCAAAACAACTCAGATAGAACCCAGAATAGTAAAGACAAATTCATTAGAGCGTTTGTGAGTGTATTAATCAGCTGTCATTAATGAAAAAAGAAACGCCACTAAATTAGTAAACTATATTTATATGGATAAAGCAGAAATTGGATTATATACACAGTTTTCTCGTCCTGAGTCAGTATTGTGGTCTTTGGCATTGAATTCCTTCGTTGGTATTGTACTCTGTTTGGAGAATTCGCAGTAAATATGTTTATGAAGGGCCATGGGTTCTGTTCATGCATTGGAGAAATTGGATAAATTAGCATTTGATGAGGAATCTCCTCAAACTAAGGCCAAGGGGTGTATGTTAATTGATGATGCTAAGAATGTCTTAGGAAGGGCTTACTCTGACCTCATTGCAGCTTTGACTGCATTAAACTAGGTGAACCCTTTCTTTCATTCTTCTATATCTTTTTTGTGTATAATATAATAAGTATTTTCTCAAAATAAACACAAAAAAACTGCTATAAAAAATGAAACAGTTGTATGTTGCAAAAAACAGAAAAAATTATCTACATGTGGAGCCAATGACAAAGAAGTTTATCAATAAAGCACATAGCAAGGAAACGATAGGAGACATCATAAAGCATCTCAAGGTTGTTATTTTTCCGAAGGATGAGATAAAGAAAATTGTACATTGTAGACTAGAGGCATTTTCTTTCTGATCAGTATGCAAACTTGGGATTAAAGGCCACAGTTAATTAGAAAACACTGAATATAATAAGGCTGTAAGTTGGAGTCTGGAATTACAAAATTTAGGTGCAAAAAGCCTGCATAATGAGTGGACTATTCAATGATAAGAACAGAAACATGCGTAATGAGTAGCATGACATCACCTTCATAACCATGTTTTAGAGTGTCAACCCTAGCTCTCCAACATTAATTTTCTGCCATAATTTTCAGAAATCTAAGGTTTGTTTGTGGCAAATAGAAAAGCCCTTATGTACCTTACATATTCATGCATCACCCTCTTGGATTCATACCTCTTTGACTCCATTCAGCCCATGCTTGGATTGGCACTGGTCTTGGGGTTTTCCATTATCTTTTTTTGTTCTCACGTCATTCATTCTTCCACCTATACTACAACCATATGCTTTCTTAAGGATTACACTTCAAACATCACCTAGAGCTTCCACTCCATAGACTTAGCAATCCTACTTAGGGATACCCCCCTTGTGTTGGAGAAGAGCCAACCTAAAGTGAGAGAAAGAGCTATTGAGGTGACAGTGGGTAGCTTTCCTAAGTTACATAAAGTTAACACCTTGGTGCTTGGGACTTTACACTTTTGTGGGTGCTAGATTTTGTTGTAATACTTAGCACCATGAAGGAGGGCACATCGCTTGGGGGCTACAATGCATATTCCTGACACATGAAGGGTGCTCATTTTAATGAGAAAATCTATTTAATAATTCTCAAAGATTGGCAACAAGTTGGATCCCTAGGGTTTGATCCCCCATGTACCATGACCACTTTTTGGCGTTATGTCATGATATGAAATGAACAACAATGTCCTCGTTGTTTTCTCTCTCTCTTCTATATATTGATTCTATCCTATTATTGTCGTAATCCTTGTGCATAATTGGGTTAATCAATTTCACATGCTATAGTGAATGTATCTTCCCCTAGTCGTATGAAACATTAATAAACTAAAGTTGTGATTAGAGTCCCCGAAGGTTCATTATATCAAAGACATAATTGAGTTTTGTTATTGATCAGACCATGATAGCTCTACAACTTTGAATTGATGTAGTTCTTAGTTTTCTCTTTTACTTGACTTGATAATAACAGCTAGACAAGATTGTGTGTAGAGATTTTTCCCTTGACGTTAGGATTCATCTACCCAACACTTATATGGAGAATGATATCGCCTGGTGGGCTAGTTCAAGTGGTTGAGTGCTTTCAGCTTCATACAGGAGGTCTCGTAGTCAATCCCTCAAGCTAGTTGCCTCTGTTGCGTTCCTCACTCGATGTCCCTACCAGGTCAGGCACCATAATCAACATCGATGAGTTTACACATGGTACTATCCACAAAACAAGAGGAAGTGCCCAGGGGTTTCCTTGTGAGTTTTTCCTTAAAAAAATGAAGATCGATATGCCTTGATCTTTAGGGATTCATTGAAGAGGGATGCCCCACTCGATTTCTTCATTATCACTCAAACACATATTTTGTCTTCATTTGAATCCATAGCCCAAACAGTTGGCACTAGTAATATTAGATTCAATCACCATCCTTTGAATTATGAATTCTACATTTTTCTAGGGACACTCCCCTTAGGTCAAAAAAGCACTAACCTAGAAGTGAGAGGAAATTGTAGGTGATAGTAATATGCTTGCCCTAAGCTATCATTCAAAACCTTTCAATTTTGAGTGATAATAATTGGCGTTGTTGTCAGGGTCTAGACCAAGTCCTCAAAATCAATAATTTACCTACAACAACTTTGATAAGACATACCTTTTAAAGATCATTTGTCTCATCTAGTGACTCCACTTAGGAACAAAGAGATGTTCCTTTTGAGTTTGTGTCATACTAATTTTGTTTCTGGTGACAACAAACAGTGGTGTTCTGGGCGAAGAAGATCTCACATGGTGACTCAACTTAAGTTATAAACCCATTTTCTATCCAACTCAGCCAAATTACCACAAGCATCTCAATAATGGGATCAAATTATGTTTTATGTTTGTTAAATTTTGGTATAAGTGAGAAAATCTATCATCATTCTAGTTTGGAACAATTTTCTGTCAATTTTGTATAGATTGAGTAAATTTTGTAAGTATTGTAAAGAAATATAGTAGAAACCCACTCATACAACTGACAACAGTCAAGGTAGCAGATACTATTAGTATGGTAAGAGAAGTAGTAGGACCAGGAGACTCTCCTTATAGTAAGCAATATAGTTCTTATGGGCAATGACCTTGTTACCCCATCTCACCTAGGGGTAACTAGAGGAGATCATTCTTCATGATCCGCGTTGCAAACAGTGGTCCCAGAGATGATGACCAACATTCTCCACAGACAACAACCCCTCAGATGCCTCTTCCTCATCATTGCTCAGCTCATTCACTTGATCAGCAAGCTCACCAGATGATGTTGGTCCAACACACATGAAGTTCATTAGCTATTGTTTCATACGAAGTGTTACATTTAATGTATTGGGCATTTAGGTAAGGATCATAGGATGAAGTCAGATAATGAATCATGATGCTTGGAAGTTATGCTTTTTTGCCTTGTTTCACTTTGGTGGCCATCATATGTACTCTAGTCAAGTGTTGTCACTCTTGGGGAAAAGGGGTACTACTCGAAGGCCTTGATAGGAGTAATGTACCCATACATTTCCATACTTAACACTTTCTATATGTTTTCCTTTCGTTGTCCTATCTTTTGGAAATGGTTGTGAGATGTATCCAAAAAAATCCATACTTCATTCTCCTATGAGAAGAAGGGGCTTGAATGCCCGAGGTTGATGCAATTGTAAAAAATAATGGAAAGAGCATGTTATAAATTCAAAATGCAAAAGAATGATAAATGGATATAAATGATAAATCAAAAGCCAAGTAAGCTTGAGCTCTACCCCCTCGCTATGAGGCCATCACCCCAAGTCCTAATGCACTAAATGCATATCTAAAGAAAGGACTTAATTAAATTATCCCGATGTAATAAATGCATTAACCTAAAAAGGGGCTTTCAAAACAAAACAATGAATATCAAAAGGCAAGATACGAGTAGAAAGAAACAGTGTCGAGGGTAACAATATGCATTAAGCGCTCCCTCTACAAAGGCACTAATGGAGATGAACATCACACGTGGCCTTGCATGTCAATGACACCATGACCATGAAGTAAACCCCATGTCATATCATTCACCCACACTTACACCTTGATAGGTTTCCCGGGAAATACTCCTCTACTTGGGTATTGGCACACCTAATAGGGTTCTATAATGGTCCTCCCATACTTAAACTTGGAAAATTGCATAAAGTCATAAGCTAGTGTGAAGTTTGAAGAAGATACCTAATGTGAATTGATTACGTGGCTTTTGCATTAAGGTGTAACTCGCTTTTTATGATTCCAATGACTCCTGTATCCATGATGGTTGGTCTCACTTGATTCACTGAGCCCATGCCTGATCATGATGCACGCTTTGACGTCTGGAGGACGTTGGTGATGCTTCCCCTGCACGTCATGGAGGACGTTGGAGCCTTCATGATGCGCATTGGACCTTGTGATGATTTGGCATGCCTCTTGACACTCTCTGGCACCTCCTAGACCATGGACATTGCACCTGGGAGCTAGGACGTTGCACCATAAGCCTAACGTGTCAATTAGAGAGCAAGGAGCCCCCACCATGGACATTGCACCCCTTTGAGGACGTTGATTGAGCTTGAGGATGTGGCCTTTGATGATGACAGTACACCTCTTTGGAGAGGTCATAAAACCCTTTTTCTTGATGATGTCATGATTGGGAGCATGGATGTTGCACATGTGATGGGACGTCACACTTGAGGATGATGTGACACTTTCTTGAGCTGATCTAGCACTTTTGATGATGAGTTGGCACCTTTTGATGAGGGGATGTGACCTTCTTGATGAGGAGGC
>ML837901.1:57527-69375 GCA_009831015.1 Picea engelmannii | reverse complement strand
GTGCAGTTTTAGTTTTCTTAAAAGCTTCAGCATAGTTCATGAACGTGTCATCGATAGAGGCCTTGACGTCATGTCCCTCTTTAATATTGTGCATTTTGAAATGATGGGCTTTAATAACTGGAAAGCTCAAGGACATATCCCATTAAAATGAATAGACATGCAAATATTATGGGCTCTGGTAATTTCTTTTTGCCTGCATTTTAAATTTGCAAAATACTTTTTATTTTATTTTTTTGCTTGTGCAGTTTTAGTTTTCTTAAAAGCTTCAGCATAGTTGACGAACGTGTCACCCACATAGGCCATGATGTCATTTCCCTCTTTAATATTGTGCATTTCTAAATGATGGGCTTTAATAACTGGAAATCTCGAGGACATCTCCCATTAAAATGAATAGACAAGCGAATATTATGGGATCTGGTAATTTATTTTTGCCCGCATTTTGAATTTGCGAAATACTTTTTATTTTATTTTTTTTCTTGTGCAGTTTTACTTTTCTTAAAAGCTTCAGCATAGTTCACGAATGTGTCACCCACAGATGTGTTGACCTCATGGTCCTCTTTAATATTGTGCATATCTTAGATGTTAGATTTGAGAATCTGCTCAGATATGGGAATTTTAATGCGTGTTGCTAGTCATTATTGAGCATACATATTCAAAAGTATTGGGATTAATAAGTTAAAATATCGAGAACATCTATCATTAAAAGGAATCAACACAAAATCTAGGGAAGACCATCCAACGTTTCTTTTAAATACTTATTTCCATTTCTCTCTATCATCAAAGAGTTGTGCTTTAGGGTGCCCTCATTCTAATGTTCCTGGTCACGAACATGTAAGAAAAATTAGAGATGTGATTGAGGGGCAGATGAAAGAAAAGAGATTGGTTTTATATGATGTGACCTTTGAGTAAAAAAAGAATCTGTTATACAAGAGAAACTCATAGAGGACGAAAAAAAAAGAACAAGTATGTTCTGGTTGGTTTTCCCCCTATGTTCGATGCTTTGGTTGGCTGAAAAGGCTGCCTGGAGATTTGTTGGTTGAACTTTTTTGTTTTCTTACTGGCAATTGTAATGGATTTTGAGGTCACGTGCAAAATAGTTCTATGTTTAAGTATACATATTCTTCCAACAACACAGATTTGGCAAGTGTATCAAATTGTAGAGATTGCACAAGTATTTGTCTATCTCGGAGGTGGGTAACATAAACTGTATGGGTGGATAAAATGACATATTATTACTACAAAATTTTTGACTTCATAGTTTGATGACCTGCATGTGGTTCTGGTAGACGACTTGACAGAAAGTTATGTTCTTTGTCAAAGTTTGTTCAGTTTCCCTTGAATGTAGTTGCAGACTCCACATATTTGGCGTCACCTCCGAACATTTCAGACCTTTTTGTGGACCTCCATACCTCCACCATTATGAGAAAAGAAATATTATTATGCCATCTGCAACATTTGATACACTTGTCAGACCTGTGCTGGTGCATTTTGCAACATTTGATGCACTTACCACACCTCTGCTGCCCGAAGAAGTTCTGTACCTCAACAAAGTTTCATTTTGCATCTAGGTTGGACGTTTCTTCCAATTTACTATAATAAAGAAAACAAGTTTCACATACAAATCCTCAGGCAGGCTTCTCAACTAACCAGACGATCAAATACAGGGAGAATACCAGTCACTACGTACATGAATTTTTTCCCCTGCCTTAGCTGTTATGACATAAAATGACTTCATCCACTTTGAAATCAGCCTGAATCACATTTCTAAGTTGTCTCAGATGTCAAGGGTCAGGAACATTGCAAGGAAAGCACCTTAAACCCCAATTTTTCGACGACAGAGGGAAATTAATACTTGACAAAGAATGGAATGTTGAATAAGTAGACATTGCAAGAAGGACATATATGGAAGAGAGAAGGTATTCAAAAAAATGAGATAGATGTACCTGGCAACACCGATTAAGAAGAAAACCCAAAATTCATATTCAGCTCGTTCTTTACAAATAAAGAGTATGAACGTCAAGAAAACTGTGAAGAAGCTTCATCAATGTACATATTTTTTATTGGTTGACGACAGGCGAAATCACAATCGTGTCGTAAATAGCCTCAACTGTATTTTGTATCCCATCTTATTTGACTATAGAATAATTTCGGTTTATTTTTTAACAGTATTTTCCAATTTATGGTATTTGTTTTAATTGTATTTTGTACCTTCTTCCCCTGTGTCGTTAAACATGAAGGACAAGGTTTTGTTTATGTTGCCCACTACTTAATTCTAAATAAAACTTGGTCTGCTCTTTGTTTACATTTTACATTTAAGAATAATTTTTCATAGGCCATAATTATGTGGCAGTGACCCTGTACTTAAAGAAATAAATTGGAGGACCCATCCTGCTCCCATTCATTAGGTTCCATAAATAGAATCAATTAATGAGTTACAACAAGGCAACTGAACTATTGACGCAATGTTCCTGTGAAGTATGTTGGATATATTGTAGCTTCTTTTATTTGATAATATATGTGCATATATGATAATATGAGTACTATTGCAATAAATACAAAAAAAATTCCTCTTTGGCAAAGCTTAGGCAATTATGTTTGGGTTTGTAATATTAAAAAACTATGTCCATTGTTCCTTCATATACATCTTGCAACCTAAGAACTTTCGTTGTCTACAATTTATGCTTTAATTACTTAAAGTCACAACAAATTTTCATTGCATATAATTTAATTTAGATATTGATGTTTATGGAGAGCCGACGTTTGTTGATGTCATTGCAACGAATACAAGATGAATAGAAGATAAGGAGTTTATCTTGATGAGACCAGAATGAAAATTCATGTTTCTTGTTGAGCTATGTACATCTTGCAGTCAAAATTTTCATGCTTTCAACAAAATTTGTGAGTCGAAGAGCATCTTGTAAATTGGGAGATCATTTGCATTTGAAACATAACCAATCCATTAACATATATTAGTATGAATAATATTCAGATAAATATGAAAACTTTATCCATTGATAGATACTAGTATGAAAAATATTGAAATAGATATGAAAACTTTGTCTTGTCCAATACTTAGCCAGTTGTCTGGGCACCAGGCCCTGAGTTCGCGGTACCCAACACCTATGTCCCCTGTTTCTTCATGTACATGTTGCAGCCAAAGAACTTCAATGATCTGCACTTAATGCTTTTACAAGTGATAACCCAGTAGAGGTTCAAAAACATTTCCATTAATAAATGGAAAAAAAAGGGGTTTTTCGACTCTCAGATGCTTATCTCTTTTCCCCTTTTTCTTTTCCCGTCCATTATGGCTTTCTGGTTTTATACTTAGTCGTCTTTCTATAATGGGTGGTTTTAGGGTTCATGGGATGACATATCTTCATCTCCATCTGTATCTTCACATGACGAATCCGACCAACCACTGTACCTTTCCATACCTAGGCAATTTTATTGCCGTGGTTGTTGGATCGGCGCATATGAATTGGCCTTTTCTTCTTCCCGCTCCTTATCACTTTTTGGATATATGCTTACTGCCCTTTCTATGGTATCTGGTTCCAAAGTTGGTGGGATGACATGTATTCATCTCCATCTATATCCTCACACGACATATCCAACCGACCGTTGTTCCTTTCCATATTAAGCTAATTTTATTCCCACCGCTGCGGGGCCGACGCTTGCGAACCCAACTACTTATCGTTCTGCTATATACATCTTGCACTCAAAATATCTGTGATCTACAATTACACTGTAGGTTCCTTGTATACATTAACTTCGTTCAAAGTAATTGTTGTTGCTTTCCATCCTTAGCAACTCCGCATCCTTCTTGATATACATCAACAATGCTCCTACTAGTGACAAGTGGACACAGTGGTATGAAAGATACTTTTGTGATCTATAATTCATGCTTTAACATCTCCATCTATATCCTCTCGCAACGGATCCAACTGACCATTGTTCCTTTCCATACTTATCCAATTTTATGCCCGCCGTTGCGGGGCCGACGCTTGTGAACCCAACTACTTATCGTTTCGCTATATACATCTTGCACTCAAAACATCTGTGATCTACAATTCCACCGTGGGTTCCTCGTATATATTAATTTTGTTCAAAGTATCTGTTGCTGACTTCCATCCCCAACAACTTCGCATCCTTCCTGATATACATCAAAAATGATCTTAGTAGTGACAAGTGGACACAGTGGTACAAAACATACTTCTGTGATCCACAATTTATGCCTTACCTGGTCAGAACTCAGCAGGTTTTCGCAAGCATTTGCATTAATAATGAAACACTAGATGTTCTTCTGTGAGAAACTTAGTTATTTTCCCCTTCTCTTCTTCACGTGTATTATCTACAATTCTACTGTGAACACCTCCATCCTTTTTCCCTTATTTTATTCTTGTGTATTATGGGACTATAAAATATGGACATGATATTTTATAGAGCATGTACAAATTTCACATTCCATACCTAGCGACATTTTGGATACCGGGTTCTTGGGTGAGAGGGCTCAAAATTGGGCCTCCATTGTTCTGTGGCCTACAAATAGAACCCAGAGTTTCACAATATACAAATTGACAATCGAACCTGCGGACTAGCTGACTGAAGATTTCACTTCTATTTTTCTGTGTCCACCAAACAACGCTCCTAGTTCCACGATATAGAAATTGACACATGGAATGAAGAACTGGCGGGCTGGAGATTGCCATTGTTTATGGATGTTAATCCCTGAGAAGTATATAACAATATCTAAAAAATTATTTTGAATACTAAATTAGCTCATAGTAGTGACAACTGGACATAGAGATATGAAACAGTTGGGATTTCACTCTCCGCAATATACAAATTGACTATCGTACATCGTCCACTCTTCCATGTTACAGATTATGCATTCAAATATTCAAAGCGATAAAATTAGAAGGTTTGGACCTTGTCTCCTCTGTAGACACCTTCTCAGCCTGTTTTGGATCCTCCTATTATCGGGTTCACGAAATATGCATCTCTAGCATTGGCGGGTTGACATATCTTTATCTCCGTCTATATAATCAGACGACAAATCCGACCGACCATTGTTGCTTTCGATACTTGGCCAATTTTATGTCCACGATTTCCGGGTTGGGACAAATTTCATATCCATCTATATCCTCCCATGGCGAATTGGATCACCAACTATTCATTTTCATACTTAGTGAATTTTATGCCCGCGGTTGTCGAGTTGGTGCAATTGAACTCTGTTCCTTTTTGTTTCATTATATACATATTCCACTCTAAATTTCCATGATCTACAATTCCACTCCTAACTACTCAATCCTTTTTCCCTTTTTTCATCCCGTGTATTATGGGACTATAAAGTATGGACATGATATATTATAGAGCATGTACAAATTATGCATTCCACACTTAGCGACATTTTTTATTGCAGGTTCTCATGCAGGCGGGCTCAAAATTGGTCCTCCATTGTTGTGTGTTACAAATAGCACCCACAATTCCACAATATATAAATTGACAAGTGGACCTACGGACTGGCTGACTCAACATTGCACTTCTATTGTTCTGTGTCCTCCAAATATTGCTTCCAGTTTCATGATATACAAATTCAAACATGGAATGCAGGGCTCACGGTGTGGAGATTTCCATTGTTTACAGATGCTAATCCCTATGAAGTATTTAACAGAATCTAAAAAATTATTTTCGATACTAAATTAGCTCTTAGTAGTGACAACTGGACACAAAGGTACGAAACAGGTGGCATCACACCCTGCACAATATACAAATTGACTACTGGGTTCTAACATCGTCTACTCTTCCGTGTTACAAATTATGCATTAAAATTCTCGGAATGATACAAGTTGAACGTCGAGGAATTGAGTCTTCTGCAGACACATTCTCAACCTGTTTTGGATTCTCCTGTTAGCGGGTTCACTAACTTTGCAACTCTTGGATACTGTTTTGAGTTGGCATCAACCTTTGTTGTACCATGGTTCACAAATGTTTCAAAGTATCTATTGTTGCCTCAGTTGGCATCCGACCCTCCGCAATATACAAATTGACTACGAGGTTCATATCTTGTACTCAAAATTTCCATGATCTACAATTCCACCCCTGACTCCTTTGTCCTTTTTCCCTTTTCTTCTTCCCTTGTATTATGCCTCTCTGGTTATATACTTGGTTGTCTTTCTATGATCGCAGGTTCCAACATTGGATGGTTGACTTCTTTATCTCCATCTATATAATCACACCAGGAATTCGACCGACCACTATTTCTTTCCATACTTAGCCAATTTTATGGTCGCAGTTGTTGCATTGGCAATCTACAATTCTATCGTGGCCTCCTCGAACTCGCAAGATTCACTGTACCATGGTTCACAAATGTGCTTCTTAATATACATTGGTTATTCTCTTACTAATGACTCTTACAAGTGATGGTTGCACATAGCAATACGAAACAGTTCGCATCCAACCCTTCGCAATATAGAAATTGACTATCGGGTTCCGACATCGTCCCCTCTTCCGTGTTATAGATGGTGCATTCAAATGTTCCGAACGATAAAATTTGACCATCGGGACATCACATGTTATGGGCAGACCTTCTTACCCTATTTTGGATCCTCCTGTTCACGGGTTCACGGAATCTCCAATTCTTAGTTAGTGTTTCGGGTTGGCGCATTCAAACTCTATTGCTTCTTGTTCCGTGATATACATATTGCACTCAAAATTTCTGTGATTTACAATTCCACCACAGAGTCGTTGGTCCTTTTTCCCTTTTCTTTTTCCCTTGTATTATCTCTTTGTGGTTATATACTTAGTCACCTTTCTATAAATGCGGGTTCCAGTCTTGGCAGGTTGAGATATCTTTATCTCCATCTATATAATCACACGACGAATCTAACCGACTACTATTGTTCTTGATACTTGGCCAATTTTATGGCCACGGTTGGCGGGTTCGAGGTTTCAAACTCTTCTTCTTGTTGTGTCATGTACATATTTCACTCAAAACTTCTATGATCTACAATTCCACCACAGGCTCATCGAACACACAAGCTTCACTCTACCATTGCTCACAAATGTTTCAAAGAATCTCTCATTGCCTTCCATCCCCACTAACTTCTTGTCCTTCTGGCTGTCCTACCATACCCTCTTTGTGGTTACGCGTATTGCACTCAAAAAGTTCCAAGACATACAATTTGACCTTCCCGCCCTCACCTTCAACGGTTGTACCTTGCAACCCTATTTTGTAGCAGTTTTTTTCCACTACCTGTGAGCTCTGTACTTTATTACTATGCAATTAGAAACCTTTCATGCTAATAGCTGACCATGCAGGAACTGTCAACATTGTCATTAATGGGCGAAAAGATCAAGGAGATAACCCATTATTACACATTAAACCAAGGTGTGTGGAGAGTTATTTTGTCCCTTCCGATTGTTCAAGAAATCTACAGTGATTAATCGCTCGTTGCAATATCCACCATGTTCTCATTTATATGTATGCAATTATTAGTGTTTAATGTTAACAACGCATCATGCAACAGCCGTCCAAATTGTCATTAATCAATGAAAGTCTCGAGAACATCTCCCACTCACATGCTTTCGACCAAAATTTGCCCAGGGTTATATTATCCTTTCCAACTTTTCATTTCATTCATCGTCTAGAAAAAATAAACTTTCTTGTAGACTTATGGTAGCAGGTCGACAACAGTTTTATGGAGATATAGTAAATATGTTTGCACAAGAGGACCAAAAGTTCGAGTGGTCCAGGGCATACTTTTACTATTCATCTCATTCCTCCCAGAAAGAAGTGATTTGGACCTTTGGAATTGCTTGTGCAGCCTGTGTTCCTGAGGTTTTTGACTCTAAGGAGGTGGTCTCTTGGTCCGCCAAAAAATATATTCCAGGCCAAATAATTATTCCACTGCGCGACCATTCTACTATTTCTTTGTCACCTCAGATCTTCCGTGAGATGTTAAAATTGTCGAAACCAACATTGACGTTAAGAGGACAAGACTGCACGCAGTTTCTAGAAAAAAATGATAACGAGTTGGACATCTTAGCCAACTTCCTTGAAGACCCGACAACAGTTCCTGAAGATATCACAAGGCTGCAGGTAAGTTCCTTTAGAAATCCATTTCAAGAAATTGCTTGGTTGTTTACAAGAATAGAGGGACATGCATTCACAGTAAGCATTTCCCATATAATTATTTATATTTTGTATTTGACAGTCAAGGAACAATACATTTTCGATTGGGGGAAGATAATTTCTATTTATCTCTGTTCCCAGTTGTCACGATTCAAATAATCGAATAAATTTTATATGTCATCCTACTTTATTTTCGCAATTATGTATTGTTGCCCGTTTCCAAAACTTTCTCTTTCCAATAAAATAAACTAAGGATTTGACCGAGTAACATTCTGGCAGGAGGCCCTATGGAGACACAAGGCCTCCCATTTTTTTTATGAATTTTTTAATGGCTTTGTCTCAGTTTTCAAAGATTTATTGTTAGGCAAGGATGCTCTACGGATGTCTGGCTAGGAAAGAAAGTTTTTGAACAAGAAAGGCGCACTTGAGCAAGAGGAAAATCACAGTGTCCTTATGTTCTTTGGCTCTAAGGAAAATCTTGCCTTCCTTCCATGCCACATCACAGACAAGATGTTTGTTGCAGAAATAGCAAGGCAATACAACCACTGGTTGAATTTTTCCATGACAAGAAAAAAAAAATAGTTCATTCCTCTGCACTGGAAATTCAAAAACTTTGTGTGGAGAAAAATCAACAATATTGATGAGTTTGCTTCCCATTTCAATAAATTGAACCTAAAGTACACTGAAAGGATAAAAGGGTTGAACCCTAATGGAATTTTTCGAGAACATTTACTAGGTGTTGGCTTTAACACCTCTTTTATCCATAGACACCTGACCCAAGATAGGGACAGTGTCAAGTCCTTCTTCTGTCGATTGCGAAGAAGAGACATTGTAAAGTGCGACTAAATTGTACAGACAACATGGAAAAGTATCCAGTGAGAAGAGTACCCAGTCCCCCACCAGCACTCCCAAGAGCATGACATCATGAAGCATGGCTTCGATGGGACACCCCAGTAAGAAAGAAACCCAAAAATATTCGAACAGAGGAGGAGATAAGAACCCTCCTCGCATAAATATTTATAGTTCTCACAAAATTGCACTGGTGAAGAAGAGAAAAAACAATGCAGGGAAGGCGGAGGAACTTGAAATTGAAAGTGGAAAACTGCAACTTGAAATTGAAGCTAAGCACATGTAGAAAATTGGGTCATCTGCGGTGGAAATATCTGAGACTGATTTTTTGGACATAGATGAATCCTTCGTAAGCCATAGCGCTATTTTTGACAGCCAATATAAAAGTATGGTCATTGAGAAGAGAGATGTAACAAACAGGGAAGGCAAATCTTGCACAGAGATTGACTTTAGCGAAATGTTTTTGTCCCAAATCTGCTCATTTCGGCAGGTGACCAATGACATTCTTCGTGATTCCATTGGAGGAATGGAGACGGATCATGGAAATCTGAAACACCACCTCAACAAATTTGAGGAGGCTTTCATTGCAACACCAAAATTTTCCAGTCCTTTGGCAAAAAGCATGCCTTCTACCACTGCAGCGAAGATGAAAGTATCCTCTACCCTCCTTGCATTCTCTAGAGCCCTTGCGGAGAATAACATCGACAAAATAATGAAGCTAGTTACTGAAGCCTGGGAAACATCACAAAATTTAGTTTCCTTCAGAAAGAAGGCCAATGATTTGCTGGAACATTTGGAGGCGAATTTAAAAAATGAACAACTTTTTTGTGATCAGGTACTGGACCCTTTTGGAAACTATGTCGTCAACACATCAGAACTGAAAAGAAGACACGAGAAACTCCCCTCCCCAAAGCGCACGAAAGAAGTAAAACAATGTTGGAAAAATAAATTTTACAACCTACAGCTCATTGTCAAATCATGTAAACCAGTCACATCAGAAAAGGAAGATTTATTCACAAGCCTCCTTCAGATGGACTTAGCCAAAAATACCAACGAGGTTCAAGATCTTAACTTAATTCTCAAATCCTTGTCATTCACTAAAGAATCCCTCTAGGAACAAGTTGATATTTTAAAGGGGTTGTCTTTCGAAATTTTTTACGACATACTTGAATATCATCTAGATGATCACGAGCGTTGGGTATTGGACTATGCCTCACACAATGAAGAAATTGAACAAAGTTTGCATAGTATTTCAATGGATCTAAGAAAATTAGAAAATGAGCTTTACAACATAGAAATCTGGGATGAAATCAACACATCCCCCATGAAAAGCTACATCGAAGAATGGTTCCAACAGAGAATGGACAACCTCGTCCGCGAAGGGCAACAACCGATCAACAGGACTCCACTGCCCATTGACGACAGCAACAAAAATGCATCGGCTTCATAGTAAGTCTATGCTGCCATCTTGTTTTGTTTATCTATTCATTTTAAGTCTATGATGTCATCTTCATTTCTTTATCAATCCACTTATGTCCTCTTTAAATAGAAAATTGTAACCAAAGACTCATAACTTGCAATGTTTTATTTTCATGTCTTTCTCTCTACCATTGCACACTTATTCTTTCGACATTCCTAATTCTTGTAATTAATTCCTTTTATGGTCCGTGGGAGTCCCAATCCCAGTCTATATGACAAATGCATTTAAATGTCCAGAAACATGGAACATACATTATTATTTTTTGATAAATTCCAAAGAAAACTGATTCGAAAATGCCCTTATTGTATACTAATCTTTGTCTTTCTAGGAACCTTCTTGTTTGTTCCAAAGAAAAATAATTTGGATATGCTACATTTCTTGTCTCATATTGTATGCTAATTTTTTAGTCTTCAACGACGTTGATGCTTTAAATGTTGATGTAATTTCCAGAGATATGTAACAAACATTACTTATTTTATAATAAGTTTGTATAGTTCGCAAGCTCGCTTGTCAATTTGTATATCGTGGAACTCTTGATGCTATTTGTAGGTCACGGAACAACAAAGGCCCATTTTTGAAACCGCCATCCCGAGAACCCATGATCCAAAAACTGGCTAAGTATGGAATGAGCACTCCATGCATGCTCTATAAAACGTGTGCAGAGAAAACTAATTCGGAAATGCCATATATTTTTTGTCCAAAAGGAGACTCATAAAGAGCCTCAACCATCAAACAAATTCAATAATAAAGAATCTCATCTAAGGAGATTTCAGAAGAAAAGACAACGAAAGGAAAGATATTATCCATCTGTACAATGCTACCATTGTGATAAGATGGGACACATTACAAAATTACGTCCAACCAAATGAGAAGAATACAAGAGAAAAAATAAGAGGCGCCATGCCCATGTAGTTGAAGATGAAGTGCCACCCACAAAGATGATAAGAGGGCAGATCAAATACCATTTCTTAATCTCGACCCTCTCAGGATTTGTAACACCTGGAGAGGAAACTTGTCTCATTTATAGTGGTGAATCCAAGCACATTACGGGACAAAGAGACATTCTCTCTTGTATTTCAGAAAATAAGTTTTCTCAGAGAATGACACATGGAGATGATTACCAATATCCCATCAAGGGAGTGGGAGAATCAAACCAGAAACTGAATTCAGGGAATTCACTAAAAATAAAGGATGTACTATATGTACCAGGTTTGACTAAGAACCTACTCTCCATTTCAGCTCTATAAAAGAAAGGCTTCAGAGTTTCCTTTATAGATGGAGAAGTTCTTATGTGGGCTAAAGGAGAAACCTTAAATGAAGCAATCATTATTGGAAGTGAAGAAAATGGCTTGTATAAACTAAAGGGTCACTCAGAGGCTACCATGACC
>ML837901.1:30089-45045 GCA_009831015.1 Picea engelmannii | reverse complement strand
CATTTACCTTATTCAACAAAAACCAAAAAGATGATTCGAAATTTTGTTGAAGTGTTTTAAAAAACCACCATGTATCGATATCGATCCTTCGATTAAGACTATGGAACAGAGGGAATAAAGAAAAAAAGAAAAGAATATAGTGAAAATCAGTAAGAGAAGTGCTTTGAAATCCTTATCCTCGAGCTCATATATTTTTGTTCATATGATGTATTGTGTTAAATTTGTTCGGTTGCAATCCTATTTATACCATTTGGCGCGAAAAGAACTTAAACGACGCGTCGTTTCATATTTTTAAATGTATACGATGTCTCGTTTCATATTTTTCGATGAGCGAATTTCGTTCGACATCCTTTCGGCCGAAAGAATTATTCTTTCGACCGAAAGATGGGGAAACCGTTTAATTTAACGGATTCCGTTAATTTTTATTCTTTCGGTCGAAATATTTACGTTTCAGCCGAAATATATTTTCGGCCGAAAACATCAAATTGCCACTGAAAACCGAAACCAGATAAATGCCCCAAGCATATATAAACTTAAACTGTTCTTTTCAAAAGGGTATATTTAGATTTTAGTTTTGTGTAAAAATTAAGATAGATATGAGGTGTGGAAAAACATGTATTTAAACTCTGCAACGTTTTCAGCTTGGTCAACTTCAAAAAATTCTAGAAATTATAATATTCATCCGTTAGATTCAAAATGATAGTCATAATAAAATAGAGTCTATGTAGATTGTTGCAGTATATTTTGTTTCTTCAAAACATAAGTTTAATAAAAAAAACATTGTTGTAGAAATAAGTAACTCATTATCATTCATTTCGTGTTTAAGAAACATACTGTTAAACAATTGTCAAATTGACATACCAAATCGTGATAAAAAAAAATTGAAAAATAGTCATTAGAAAGCTAACGCAATTATTCACAAGTTTTGTTTTTACTGTAAAGTGAAATTCTAAATAAAAAAAAATACTTTTATATGTCGGAAGTTGAATAACTTGTGAAAATACAGTTTTTTTTGTCATAAAACAAGCAAAAGTGTAACCCACCTTCATGATTTCACCCGTTGTCAATCGAAATATTCTCACTGCCATGTGGAAGCCTCCCATTCGGCTAGATCATCCACTACTCTGTTAGCCTGCGCCTGCCATGTCAACACTGCATCATCCTACGAACGTCATGTCACTGCCAACTGATCATGCTACGTCATCATGCCATGTCGGTGCCACGTCACTCTATGGACTGCCACATGGAGAAATCCTATTGGTCCACAGATTGGTCAGGAAGTGCCAAATATGGGTGACACGTGGTAGTCTCTAGTGCTGCCACGTCACCATGTTGGCGTCATCATGACACATGTCACATCCTTCTCCTGTCGTGTGTGTTGTATGGATGCTGACGTCAGCAGTACGGATGTTGATGTCAACATTATAGATGCTGACGTCAACATTAAAGATGTTCATTCATTCCCCTGTTATCTGGGCTAGGTTGACCAAACTTTGATTGCGAATATCTTTCGATCCGTAACTTCGTTTGATGATTCGTTTGTGCCGTTAGAAATATTCCAATGCTCTCTTCGTGATAATGTCATTTTCATTGAATTTTGGGAACTTTGAATAATTTTCGTTTCTCTTTCTACTGAGGCCATTCTAAACATCTTGAATTGCTTCTGTGAGTTCTAAGTTGTTCTTAGCTTTCTATGGATCCTTTTTGGATCATTTATGGTGGCCCAATCAATAGGAATTTTCACCCAAGTCCTCTCTACCCTCTCGTAACTAAATATAGAATAACCACAATTTCCACATTTCACCCAACTCCACTTTACTCTCCCATAACTAAATATAATACTCCCATAACTAAATATAGAACAACCATTATTTGAATTACACAAATATCTTTAAATAATTTATGATATGTCTTTAAAAATATATTTCCATCGCCACGACTCCACTCCATTCCATGGTTTCAATTCCACAAATAGCTATCGCCACAGCTATGATGTGCGTGGGTTGTGTTGCCATTGCTTTGGCACTCCAATTGTCCTTGTGGGATGATGTTATTGATATCCAACGTTCACCGAATTAAAGAGTCAACTGGTAATTTGTCGGTAGAATCTTGAAAGATAATATATGAGCAGTGGCACTAGAGTTTGGTGTCAGAGGTAAGAGATTCGGCAATCTCTAAATTTGGCATGAGATTTATATGGGATATTTATTGTAAGTTTTAAATTTTAAGAAAAATAAATGTTAATAAATTAGAAAGTAAATAAAAAATATAAGATTAAGAAGGTTTAAGAATTTTTATTATGTTTAATTTATTATTATTAAAATTACAAAAACATTTTATTACAATTATTATTAAAATATGAAAAATGGTTTAGAAAGTTGTTAATGGAGATGGTTGAATGACTTATCATGGGGATCCTTTCAGTTATTTGGGGAGGTCGGATGCACACTTGTTTTTCTCTGACTTACATGGATGACATGGGGTAGATGGCTTTCTGAGTGTTCTTTTTTAAGGGTTAATTTGAATTATAGTGTTTATGGATAAGTCTAGAGGGATTTTCAAGTGTCTCCTTGTAATGGTTAATTTGAATTCTAGTTTTTATTTTTTTGTTCATACTTTTCCATTGTGTATATCTTGTTCATCTAGTTACCAAATTTTATGGATTATTTTTCTCTTTAGATGTTATATTTTGTGTTTTTGACTTGATTGGTTGTATGATAATCTTTTTGGACATGGCCTACTAGAAGAAGTTTATATAGTATTAATGCATAGTGTTAATACATGAACAAAATATCTTGCTTTAAAAAAAAAATGCAATTTTGTATTAATAAACTTGTTAATAATAATAAAAAAAACATTTAAAAATTTACCTAATAATTAGCCTCCGTTAATATAATAAGATGGAAATATTAATACCCACACAAAAGTAGATATCACAATTGTAAATATCATAAAAACAATGAAACTCATCCACTTATTAATAGAGTTGAACACGCATTTATGTCCACACACTACAAAAATTTGGTTGATGTACTAATTTTCCAAAAAATGATTGATTAATTTCCATTTTATTAACCCAAATTTTATAACATAAAGTATTATACTTTAAAAATTGTTAAAATTATAGAAAACCATATATCATCCTTAAAAAATTTCCATTTTTAAAAAATATGATCTAACATTTTATAATTGTTATTTTACAAATTAAAAAAATTTGCTAAAATTTATACACTTTAAGATAAATATGGATCTTTAAATTTTTAAAGTAAATATCTCATCCTCGTCATCATTCATTTATAAATATAATAAAAATAATTAAATTTTTTCACTTATTATAAAATTTTAAATAAAAAATGTAAATTTTGTTTTCCATTATTATGCCGAAAGGAGTATACCTATTGGCAATGAGCACAATTAATAACCTGTTTACTTTTTAACATTTACCTAATCATATTAAAAAATTACTGTAACACTATATGATTGCCACGTTTAAATAATTAACTTTTAACACTACCATGTTTAATCATATTAAACACGAATTTCCTCACCTGTCCCTACGTTTTCCTCAAACGTTTTAGCAATCAATGCATTTCATATGCCTTTCGACGTTCATCAGTCACAATTATGTGACTGTGCTAGTTTTAAAGTACTCTCGTTCATACTAAAACATGCAGTTATATAAACAAATATGTCGCTAGATACCAAAACGTGCAGTTATATGGACAGAGATGTGCATAGCTATCACGCTTTCCAATGCCGTGAAAAGAAATTAAGAACGTGACTCTTCAACCGCCCTTAGGGTATGATGTTATTGATATCCAACCTTCATCTAACTAGAAAGACAACTTCTGGTTTTTCAGGACAATTCTGAAAGATCATACATTTGCCGTGACTGTAGATTTGGTTGGCTCTCAGCATGATTTCAGCTTCTTCTTACTTTAAACGGCAGTGATATCATCAATACCGGCATGCCGAATTGAAGATGACTGATGGGTTCAGAGGGGCCGATCACGTGAAGTTGCTTGTAATAGCCGTAGAATTATGAGCAGAGATGAGATTCGGAATTTGAAATTTAAGGTCGAAATCTTTCACCATCAATAACAACTCCGGTTAAGTAACCTTGATTAAGATGGCCATTTTCACGTTTTGGACATCATATTGGTTTTTTTGACTGAAGATTCCGGACGGAAAAGCAGAAAAAAGTAGATGAAAATTAATCCAAATTATCATATGGAAAGATCTCAATGGTTAGAAAACGCAATCTGTCCATTTAGTCTGAAATTTTAATATTTTGTTAAGCGGATAGGCGTATGCTTATTGATAATGTACATAATTAATAATCTTTTAATTTAAAAATCTAATTTGATGGTTAGCAATAAAAGATGCTAGCATATTTTTGGTGGTCCTTTCAAATCAATGAATAAGATTCATTGTTTATAACTTCTTTGCATTTATGAATGCAATGCATCACTTAACATGTTTACTTTTTCACATTTACCTAATCATATTAAGAAATTACTATAAGACCATATGATTGTCAACTTTAGATGATTTACAAGAATTAATATATGTGGAAGTTTTTATTGTCAAGTTTACATTATTAAACCACAGATTGAAGCGCTCGAATATGAACCTTCCAAGTTTGGAGTGTGAATGGCATTTATTTTTTATAGAGTGTGGGAGTCTGAAGAGATTTAGTATTGATCGATTATTTATTGTAGCATAGGGATTTAACAAAAAATTAAAGCCCTATAATAATAATAATAATATATTAACAAAAAATAATTAATAATAATAATACTGACAATTGTTTAATTATTCTACGAAATGATGTTTTAGTTGAAATATGGCCACATAAATCTTTCCGAAATCACTATTTTTTGTTATTTAAAATTCATTTTTGAATGCAGAAATGGATTCAACATGCAAAAACACTATCACTCAAATATGCAGATCTAACAATTTCTTGCCGGATTTCGAACAAAAATCCTTTAAAAATATAGTTGGAAAAGAGTAATTTTGTAGAAGTTTAGACTATGACATAATAATCTAATTTCCTTAGGATGTGGTGTTATCCCCTTAAAAAATGACCATAAAGATGACCATGCTCCTAGTAGCCTGTGATTCCTCAAGGAGAGGGTGAGGGAGCCTTCCATCACTTCTGTAACAACCCTAGTTGGAAATATGTTTAGGGATTATTAAGAAAAATTAATTAGGTGATTAATTGTCTTAACATGGTTTTAACTAAACAAAGATTGGCATAATAATATTAATTAAATATTGATTAGTTAATTAATTGTTATAATTTTGATTAATTAATTAATTAAATTAATTACCTATCACATTGAATGAACAGGTTAATAAATTTAATAGGGTTAATAAGTTGTATTGTTTAAATTAAAGACTATGTATATGGAGGGGATAAGGGGCATTAATAAATGGATAAGAACATGAATAAGTGGATGAGGGGCATTAACTAGGTGGATAAGGTAATAAATGTGTAGGTAAAGAATTGAATGAGGAGAAAGGGCAGTGAAAGGGAGATATGAGCAGAGGAGGCTTACGGATTTGAGGGAGGATTATCATTCGACTTGGATTTTGGGGAGGGCTCTCTTGGATTTGGGATTTTGTTGGAGAGAGTCTGAGTTGGGGTGTTGGGCAAAGGATCAGTACAGGGGGCACCGGTTTGTTGGCTGTCTTGGGCATGGGGGCCATGATATCCATATGATATCCTGGAGCTAGGAAGTTGTCATAGTTGGCAAGGTGGAAACAAGGTTTGGGCAGTGTTTAACACAGTTCAACAGCGAACAACCAGATCGACGGGGGAATTAACATCAAGGAGAGGTAATTTAATTATTCTGTTTGAGTAATTCTTATCCTGTGGATAAAATTTTAATTTTTTATTTTGTCGAATATCATATGCTCATATGTTGGTGATTGAATTATTTTAGTATAAGAAGGAATTATATGCTAAATTAGAATTAAATTTTGTATTTTTTTTATGGCTACTACACATGGTATCAGGGCTTCAACTTGAAGCACTAGGGCCTTAAGGGCCAAGTTCCCAGCTCCAACTCCAGCTCTGCCTAACCTGCAAACCAAACACATAAATTTTAACACAAATATAAATATAAATGAAATACATATTGAAAATGTAAAAAAACAAATATCACAATAAAAACAAAACTTTAAGGACTATTTAGAATAACTGTTATTATTTTTGAGATGCTATATATACATATAAATGATAATCTGGATATGTGTGCCTCATACGAAGAATTTTTTTTATGACAACAATTATCCAAAAAAAAGGCAACATTGAAACGAAGGAGCATAACCTCATATGACAACAATTACCCAAAAAAGGAAACAGAGAAACGAACCAGCATAACCCCACGGAGACACATACGTAGATGTCGATACCCACAAGTGGTAAGGAGTAAGCCCATGCAGATATGATAAGCCCCATATAGACAGACCATTCAATCAAGCACAGGAAAATTAAAACTCAACAACCCAATAACGAAAAAAAATACCCCATACATAAATTTTAGATCCCAACAGAAAAAAAAGAAGAAGCTTAAAACTCAATTTGGTAAAAACAAAATTGTAAACAAAGATGAATACGGAGACCAGGCAATCTTACAGGATAAATTCGGACGCTAGGTTTAATCCAATGCAAGCGACTAGGAGAAACCTGCGAAGATTGTACAGGTCCCAAGGTCGATTCACGTGCCCGACTCCCCCCTTTCTCCTCATCTATTTCCTTATCTCTCATCGTCTAGCATGAAGCCTCCTCTGATGCTTTCTTCTTCTCTTGCGGCTGTCTTCTGAATTAGAATCAAAACCAGAACCAAACTCAGAACTAGAATCACTCTCAGATGAGATATACCTCTGATGCCTTCTCTTTCTATGTTTCTTACTGCTCCTTCGTTCCTCTTCAGAATCTGACTCCGAAGATGTTCCAGAAGACCCAGACTCACTAGCACTAGTACTAGTTTCAGAGTCCGACCCTTCGAAAAACAAAAATCTCTATTGCTTGAAAATATAAATGCCTTGATCATACCACCGTCGATGCTTTCATCAGAATCTCCCTTCCTTTTAGTCTTGTTTTTCTGGCTTTTGTTCTTTCTCTTACTCTTCATTTTGTAATTCATGTCCAACTTCAGGGAGGTCGATAGCTCTGACCGACCATGTCGAGAGCCCAACGAATTTTGAGGATTGTCGGTCTTGCCGAGCTCATACGATACAAAAATTTTCATCTTAAGCTTTGGATTTTTTTTAGCTATTGTGTTCAAGAGGGACGAGACATGTAAACTCTCTCGTTCTTGTATTCATGAGTCCAATGGCCCATTTGAAAACATTTATGGCATTGCTGAGCAACACTCCAAGATAAAGTTGTGGGTTTTGAATCCTTCCTAACCCCCAATTTCACAGCCTTCTCAGTACTCTTCAAATACATCTGCCGCTTCTCTTCCTTTCGCTCCTACCATCGGCTGGGACCTTCTTCCTTCTGGCCATAAGCATTCACATTCCTTCCTGCTGCAACCGCTACTCGTTCCACCTGAGAACGGCTGAGACCCTTCGCCGCACTCAATGCAGCAGCCTTGATCCGATCAGTCACTGGTTTTGTTGATTCATCGTTATTGCTCAACATTGTCGCGAATAAAGACAGAAAAAAAGAAAACCTTTTCTTTCTGATTCATAATAAATTTCACCCGTGGGGCACAATTTTCACTTGACGTGCAAGGTATCTGCGTGCCTGTGTTTTTGCGCCCTTCGCGAGAGTTTTTTTTTACCCCCGTAGTCTAGCTGGGAGACACTCCCAAGTCTTGTGGATTCACCATAATCCCCTTACTGTGATGCACTAGCACTGACACTGTAGTCTAAGCGAGCACTCGAGTTCCTTATAGTAGGTTTTGCATATCTAGGTGGTTCTTCCACTACCGAATATGGACGTTTTGACCCAGAAACATTGTCATAATCATGACAATGGCTATCACGATAAGGATTATCAATGCGTTGACTATAGCTCTCTTCTGAATAGGGATGTCTACGTGATGCAATCCTTGACACTCCTCGAGGAGGTGCATTGTCTGAATAGCTACTAGACCCACAATTTGCATAACCATCTCTATAGGATGAACGCCTTGCAGTGGCAGCACGAGTAGCAAAATGAGGAGCTGATCGACTTGATCGCTAACAACCAGACCAACACCAGCGCCAAGAGCAGAGGAAAGAGGCGAGAGGCGGCAGAGGAAAGAGGCGGAAGTGAAGGAGAATTAGGGTTAAGGAAGATCTTAGGTTTTTGGTACTGAGAGCTGGAGGCCGGGCACGTGGGCCTCATGCTAGAAGTCTGACCTTAAAGGTTGCCAACGAATGCCACAGAGCACATTAAACTCTCGCCAAACTGAAAGTAAGTTTTTTTTTAGAATAATTATATTATTATTTTTTATATATATTAATGTTTAGTTTTAATAATTTATTTAGAAGTATTAATACACCTTTTGAATAATTAAATTATCTTTTTTTTTTATTAATTTTTAGTTTTAATAATTTATTTAAAAGTATTAATACGCTTGTGTAAATTTAAATTATTTAAAAATATATATAATTATGAGTTTTAATTTAAATAATTTAATAATATAGGGCTAAGTATAAATTTTAGAGGCCCATGGGTTTTGAAACCAAGACCACCCACCAAGCGAAGCACCTTAAGAAGAACACTAACACCAACGCACCCTCATAAGTCTTTACAAATAAATTCTTTTACTTATTTAGATTAATGGTAACACTGTCGGGATAAGAGTGGTATTATTATCAGGAAGATACAGTATGAATATTAAGACTAACTGGCTTATTACCTAACCTAGAGATCCGGAGCCAGCTAACCGAGTTGAATTATAATTAGTGAATGCACTGGAAATCAAGGTAAAGGCTTATTTAGCATTGTTGATCTTTGTATCCCAAGTATAAACTCCGATTTTCCAAGCGTTAGGTTCACGAGACCATACACACAACTCATCGATCCAAGTGCCAAGTCCCTCCACTCCATTCCACCAGTCAAAGTCAACGCTAAATCTCAATGCAACATTCGACAATGCCAACACTACGCGCCAGGGAAAATCTCACGAGTGAAGCACCAGAGGATATTTAGTTGTAAGAGAAAAGTTAAAATGACTTAGACTAGGACAGTCAGGGAGGAGGAGACATATGCACTAGGAGAGTAAGCATAGGAATTGGCGAGTATGGCGCAAGGCTAGCGTAGCTACAGGGCAAGGCAACTAGTAGTTTTTTTTTTCATAGGGGCGAAGAAATCAAGCTTAGACACTTAATCCTAACCCTAACCTAGCCAATCCCCTAAAGGAGTAATGTTTGTTTACAGACAAGTAAAGAAAACTTATGCCTAACCTTGTTTCTAGTTTAAGTAGCACCAATTTGAAACATCCTGGAACTGACCCTGACAACTTTGGTTGATGCAGGTTAAATCATACAGGATGGTCAGGACTCGAGGGAATCGAGGCAGGGAAGTTTCGTCGCAAGCACCACCAACACTACCAGGGACACCACCACCATAGCTCGAACTAGCTCTCATACTGCGCTAGTTGGAAGCCATTAATGAGACTTTAAAGGGGCGACAACCGACAGGGATTGAAGTGGAACCCCCACTGTCTGGAACGGGTAATCCAGAAGAATTAAGGGATTCAGGGGGAGGACCTCCACCCGAAGACATCACGTGAGAATTGCAGAAGATCAAACTTGTGGAGTTTGCCGGGGGTCGCACCAGTGAACGTGCGGAAGCATGGTTGGAAGGCATGACAAGGTGTTTTGCCTTAAGGGACTATGCGTCCAACTCAAAGGCAAAGATCGTCATTTTTCAATTAAGATACAGTGCCTTGAACTGGTGGGGCAACCTGGAAAGACAACTGCACCTTACCCCATACACAGTATCTTGGGAACTTTTCGAGGAGAGGTTCCGAAGGAAATATCTACCAGCATACTATGAGGAACAACAGGTAGGGGCATTTCATGCCTTAGTATAGGGAAACAAAATTGTAGAAGAATATGAGATCAGATTTATGGAACTGGTCAAATATGTTTCGTATATGGATAATGACCAACAACAGGCATAGTGCTTCGTCTATGGATTGAACCCTAAGATAAGAGCTATGGTGAAGATATGGAAATCATCTTCAGTAGCAGAAGCGACGGAAAATGCACGTTATGCGGAGGAACACATGAACTTAACCGGGGGTACAAGAACAACATTTCTGCATCGCCCTGCATTCGTAGGGAAGTCCCCGAGGACATTTCCCAGGGGAGGAAGCTTAAGGCCACCGCCATATGGTAACAGATTCAATCCAAGGACAGTAGCTGCAGAGATTTCAATGGCAGCGAGTGCAGCATCTCATTCATCGCCAACGATGCAGACAAGTCCACGACCATCTCAGGGAACAATGAGTAGGGGTAGGGGTTCCAGGGGAAGGAACTCATTTCAGAGACAGTCACATAATTGTACACAGGTTCAATCTCGTGTTACCTATTGGGGGTGCGGAGGACCCCATTACCAACATGGCTGCCTGGAGTTACAATGAGGGTTTGTGCATAGATAAGGAAAGGCACCGATGGCTAGATCAAGTAGCAACCACCAGATTTACACAACGGTTAATAACTACCAAGCCGAACATCAATCCACGGTGGTGGAGTCATCAGGTATGCTAAATCATATCAATGTTAAGATTTTGTTTGATTCTGGTGTGACAGATAGTTTCATTTCACCATCTGCATTAGAAAAGAGTGGGTTGGCAGCCTACGTGCACGATGACTTTAAGCAAGTCGAGATGGCTTTGGGGGAAAAACAAGCAGTAGGACCTAGTGTCGATAATTGTGTAGTAGACCTGGGAGTGTGTACTACCAAGTTAAAGGTATACATCACTGCTCTCAGGGAATATGACCTAATCATTGGAATGGATTGGTTAGCAGCTCACTAAGCTTTGGTAGATTGTTTTGCAAAGAGGGTGCTTTGTGTCGATGATGAAGGAAGACCAGTAGAGATCCAGTTTGTACAAAGAAAAGTGTCGTTATTCTTTATATCAACTATGAAGGTTAAGCAATGCTTGAGACAAGGGTGTCTATTGTATGTAGTGGAAGCAGTGAATGAAAGGAAGGGACCCTCATTGGATCAGTACCCAGTATTGTCAGAATTTAAGGATGTTTTTCCGAACGAGTTACCAGGGTTACCTCCTAAGAGGGAGCTTGATTTTAATATTGAGCTAAAACCTAGTGCAGAACCAATCTCCAACATTCTGTATCGGATGACAGCGCCGGAACTTTGTGAATTGCAAATGCAGTTGAAAGAGTTACTGGACTTAGGGCTATTAAGGCCTAGTGTCTCACCTTTGGGTGCACCGGTAATTTTTGTAAAGAAGAAGGATGGATCCTTATGACTGTGTATAGACTACAGGGACTTGAACCATGCTACAGTGAAAAATAGGTACCCGATGACGCAAATAGATGACCTCTTTGATCAGATGAAAGGAGTAGCGGTATTCTCAAAGATTGATTTGCGATCAGGGTATCATCAGTTAAGGATTAAGGAAGGTGATATCCCAAAAACTGCCTTTTGAACTTGGTTTGGACATTACGAGTTTGTTGTAGTACCTTTTGGATTGACCAATGCGCCAACAGTATTCACAAGCCTCATGAACGGTGTATTCCAGAATTACTTAGACCGTTTTGTACAAGTATTTTTAGATGACATCCTCCTCTATTCCAAGAATGAAAGAGAACATGAGGAACACTTGTGAATAGTGTTGTCCTGCCTTAGAGAGAAAAAATTGTATGGGAAGTTGTCGAAGTGTTCCTTCTTCTAGAAAGAGATCCACTATTTTGGTCATATCATTTTCGGCGAAGGAGTCTCTATGGACCCTGAAAAGGTAAAGGCCATTATGGAGTGGCCAGTGCCGAAAAATGCCCATGAGGTGAGAAGCTTCATGGGGCTAGTAGGTTATTACCAGAGATTTTTGGAAGGGTTCTCAAAAATAGTGAAACCCATCACCACCTTGCAGCGCAAGGGGGTTAGGTATGAATGGATAGTAGAGTGTGATAGTGCATTCATTGAGCTTAAGAAGTTACTAACTAGTGCGCGAATTCTACGAGTGCCAGATATGGAAAAGGACTTCACAGTCTGCATGGATGCCTTGAAGCAAGGGTTGGGGGCCATGCTAATACAGGATGGAGGAGTGATAGCCTATGCATCAAGGAAGTTGAAGAAACACGAAGAGTTATATGCGACTCATGATTTAGAGTTGGTAGTTGTAATGCTAGCTCTGAAAATTTGGAGGCACTATCTTGTGGGGTGAAACTTTGAGCTCAAAACAAACCATCAAAGTTTAAAACATCTCTTCACTCAAAGAGATTTGAATTCCAGGAAAAGGAGATGGAGTGAGTTTATGAGTGAGTACGATTTTGGTATTTCGTACATCAAGGGAAAGGAAAATGTGGTTGCATATGCCTTGAGTAGGAGACCACGTATCTTCTCCTTGGTAACCTTAAAGGTCAATCTGAAGGAATATGTGTTGACACAACTCCCAGGAGATAGTTGGTATTTAAAGGTTACTTCAAACCTCCAGAGCGGGAGGCAGTTAAACCCAAAGTATGAAGGATATAGTCTGGAAACAGACGGGCTATTAAGATATCGAGGAAAGATGTACATCCATGAGAATGGGGATATTCGAAGCATCATACTGAAGGAATCCCATAGAGCACTTTATTGTGCGCATCCGGGTGTGAAGAAGATGTACATAGATATGAGGAAGCTCTTCTTCTGGGTAGGCATGAAGCGCGATGTAGTCTATTTCCTCTCCAAATGCCTGGAGTGTCAACAAGTGAAAGTTGACCACCATCACCCGGTAGGCCTCCTACAACCACATGATGTTCCTATGTCCAAATGGGAAGTCATCTCTATGGATTTTGTTGTGGGGTTGTCACTCACATCCCATAGACACAATACCATTCTTGTGATAGTGGATAAGTTAACCAAGAGTGCCCATTTCATTCCAGTTACAGACACTTATGATGTCACTGATGTGGCACATGTGTTTGTAAGTGAGGTTATCCGTTTGCACAGGATACCTAAGAAGATCATTTCAGATAGGGACTCCAGATTCACTTCTAGGTTTTGGGCAAGTTTACAATCAGCGTTGGGGATTGAGTTGAACTTAAGCACAACTTATCATCCTGAAATAGATGGGAAAACAGAGAGAGTAAATCAATTCATGGAAGACATGCTTAGGATGTATGTCATGGATAATAAAACCCAGTGGGAGAAGTACTTACCTTTGGTAAAGTTTGCCTACAACAACAGTTTTCATAGTTCCATCGGAATGCCACCCTATGAAGCTTTGTATGGGAGGCCATGCAGAACGCCATTGAGTTGGGATAGACTAGAAGACTGAGTAACAGTTGGGCCAGAATTGATTCAAGAAATGGAAGAACAGGTGATTAAGATTAGGCAGAGACTAAAGGAAGCACAAAATAGGCAGAAAAGCTATGCAGATGCACACAGGACCGACCGAAGTTATGAATTGGGAGACTAGGTTTTCATTCATATCAGGCCTAATAAGAGTACCATATGGTTTGGGAAGGGGGCAAAGTTGTCACCTCGATTTATAGGACCATTCATGATCCAAGAGAAAATTGGACCCGTTGCTTATCTTCTCGTACTGCCACCCCACTTGCATAAAACTCATAATGTATTTCATGTATCTATTTTACGTCATTATGTTGCTGATGAATCACATAAACTAAATTGGAAGGAATTGGAAGTATCAGACGTGGGAACCCTCATGGTAGAATCATTACGCATATTGGACCATAGAGTCCAACAACTTAGGAACGGTTTGGTAGACCAAGTTAAGGTCCAGTGGGACAAGTATAGTCCAGGATCTGCTACTTGGGAAGATGCCGAGACACTACGAAGAGACTATTCCTCACTTTTTTTACCACCTCGAGAACATGTTTCTCGAAGGTTGGGTGTATGTAACACCACCTTTTGACTTAGAGAGCCAGGATTACCTAAGACCTATATACTTTATTTTCTAGTCACAATGATACTATTAAGTGATACACCTAAACTTTAAATGTATGAACTTTTATGAATGATTAAATGTTATTGATGATGGTGTATGTAATGTAGTCTATTATGTGAATGTAAATTTTATGAATGTTTAAATGTTATTGATGATGATGTATATGATGTGACATATTGTGAGAATGTGAATTTAATGAATGTTTAAATGCTATTAGGATGATGTTGGATATGATGCAATATATTTTGGGTAAATGATAATCTTATGAATGGGTGTCAAAATTGAATTATGGGATATTATGAGATCTATTTCTAACTGGAAAACTTTGATGTTAATTTATCGGTACATGGATACCAAATTGAAATAATGATAGTATGCAATTACATGATGATAATGCATAGAAATGTATGAGTTTGTGTTATAGACTAATCTACAGGTTATGGGCTATGAAATAGCGAAGGGATAAAGATGATGAAAGTGGATATCATGACCACTAGTCAAGAAACACTATGGTATGAATATTGTATGTGGAATATATATTGGTTTGGATGCATTGCTATGATATGTGGACCAGTACAGGATTTCAGGTGATGACACTGCCCAAAACCAAATAAACGATGACAAAACCCCCAGCAACACGGTGCCACTGTATATTCCATTATAGGGTGTGGACCCTAGTTATGATTAGGAGGGGTGGAGGCATTTCCCACTGTGTATCCTCCCAAACCTGAAGTCATGGGAGGACGGTGTTAGTTCACGCTCCCCAAGACATGTGATGATGACTGTCAGATGCCTGCTAGGGAAGTTTGGTCGAGATAGCGACACTTCCGCTTACGGGTTCTATTTGGAGTTAGGTCAATATAGTT